>JABLUY010000049.1:0-169124 GCA_013306675.1 Thraustochytrium sp. TN22 | reverse complement strand
CGGCTCGGCTCGGCTCGGCTCGGCTCGGCTCGGCTCGGCTCGGCTCGGCTCGGCTTGTCTCCGCACAACCCTCGACTCGTCTCGTCTCGTTTCGTCTCGTCTCGACTCGACTCGACTCGACTCGTCTCGTCTCGACCCGACTCGTCTGGACCAGTCTCGTGCCGTCTCGCGTCTCGTGCCGATTTGGTTTGTCTCGCGCGCAATTTGAATCGTCACAGCCGCCATGAACCGGTACAAGCTGACCAACCAGCTGGGCGACGGCACGTACGGGAGCGTGCTCAAGGCAGTGAACAAGTCGACGGGCGAGATCGTGGCCATTAAAAAGATGAAAAAGGCCTTTCGCACGTGGGAGGAGTGCATGAACCTGCGCGAGGTCATGTCGCTGAAAAAGCTCAACCACCCCAACATCGTCAAGCTCAAGGAGGTGATCCGCGAGAACGACGAGCTTTACTTTGTGTTCGAGCACATGTCCGAGAACCTGTACGAGGCCATGAAGGCGCGCACCAAAATGTTCCCCGAGGCGACGATTCGCAACTGCGTGTACCAGATTTTGCAGGGGCTCGCCTTCATGCACAAGCACGGCTTCTTTCACCGCGATATTAAGCCTGAGAACCTGCTTTGCCGAGGCGAGGCGGTCAAGATCGCGGACTTTGGGTTGGCCCGCGAGATCCGGTCGCGGCCACCGTACACCGAGTACGTCTCCACGCGCTGGTACCGCGCGCCAGAGGTGCTGCTGCGCTCCACGGCGTACAACTCGCCCATCGACCTGTGGGCCTGTGGCTGCATTATGGCGGAGCTCTTCACCTTGCGCCCGCTCTTCCCCGGAAGCAGCGAGCCGGACGAAATCTTCAAGATCTGCAGCGTGCTCGGCTCGCCCAGCTCGCAGTCCTGGCCGGACGGCGTCAAGCTGGCGGCCGCTATGAACTTTAAGTTTCCGCAGTTCGTCGCCACGCCGCTCGACCAGCTCATCCCGCAGGCCTCCCCGGACGCCATCTCGCTCATCCGCGAGCTATTGCGCTACGACCCCAAGCGCCGGCCAACGGCCTCGCAGGCGCTGCAGCACCCCTTCTTCGCCAACAGCGTCAAGATCCCGCCCTCCATCGCCGACGCAGACCTCGTCGCCTCCAAGGAGAATCTCGCGCGCCAGCCGCCCAGCGGCACCTCCGCTTCGGCCAACGGCAGCGCCAGCCATCTGCACAGCCTGCATGGGCTCGCGGCCGGCACGTCCTCGAGCGCATCGTCCACCTCGGCGTCCTCCTCGGGCGTCGCTGGTGGCGGGCTGACAGCCGGCCTCGGCCACGGTCACGGTCACGGCCTTGGCCCGGCCGATGACGTCGACTGCAGCAGCGGCGGCGCCGGCGCCTCGGCGACGGCCGCCTCGTCGCTCGCGGCGCCCTCGCCCTCGCGCCTGCCGCCCAACGCGACGGCCTCCTTCGGCTCCAGCGGCAAGACCTTTGCCGGCGCACCACACGGTTTCGGCACCGCCATCACGTCGCCAATACCGGGCGGCTCGGGCGGGAACAGCGGCGGCTCCTCCCGGGGCTTTGGCCACGTCGGCGCCTCGGCGTCCACCTCGTCTGGATCGGGCGGCTCGGGCGGAGCCTCCTCGCACTTTCGCGTGTCGCGTGGGGCCTACGGCGGCCCGTCCTCCGCAGCTTTCCACACCATCGTTCCGGGCGTCTCCAGCACCACGAGCAGCAGCAACGCCGTTGCCAGCAGCACAAGCATGGCCGCCAGCACCTCGGGCTCCGCGTCCACGTCGACGAGCGCCTTCACCGGGTTTGGGAGCTCGTCCGGCACCGGCGCAAGCAACTCCTCAGGAGGAGGGCCTGCCACGTCTTTTGGCGGTGCCTCGGGCGGCTTCGGCTCGTCCGCGCGCACCAGTTCGCTTGCGCGCGCGGGAAACTCCACCGCGCTCAAGTCCCACGCCTACGCGAAGCGCGGGCCGGCGCCCACCGGGACATCCTCCACGCTGCTCAAGTCGTCCTTTCAGGGCACTGGCTTCGGCCGACACAAGTATTAGTCGCGCGCCCGCCCTCCCTCCCTCCTTCACTCCCTCACGCGTTTGTGGGTGTGTATGTAGCCTACGTTTAGCTAGCTAGCCTTGCCTGCCTGATGATTTGAAACCCTGCGCGAAAGCATCTCATGTCTGTCTGCTTGTCACGTCCGCCACAACAACAAGCTCCTTTGCTCTCACAGTCCGTCTAGCTAGAGGCCTAAGCCTACTACCCGTCGCCGAACGACATGTCATCAAGATGAATGAACAGACAGACCAAAAGAGGATAAAGCTCGCTTCTCACAGCAGGCAGAAAACGCCGCCGGCCGAGGCCGTCCAATAAAGCTAGAGGTGCAGCGGCCGAAGGCGCACACGCCCCTCGCAGCAGAACGCCGCTCTGCCACCGGAGGAGCGCAGTACAGACCCCCACAAGCACGCGCTTTACCGAGCGGCCTTGGAGACGCGCTCGAGCTCGTCCTTCTTCTTGATGGCGTACGAGTTGGAGGAGCCCTTGGAGGCGTTGATAATCTCATCAGCCAGGCACTCGGCAACGGTCTTGATGTTGCGGAAGGAGGCCTCGCGGGCGCCCACGGTGATGAGGTAGATGGCCTGGTTCACGCGGCGGAAGGGCGACACGTCCACAGCCTGGCGGCGGACGATACCGGCCGAGCCGACGCGGGTCGAGTCCTCGCGCGGGCCGGCGTTCGACACCGCCGTCACGAGCACCTGCATCGGGTTCTGGTCCGTCAGCAGGTGGATGATCTCCAGCGCGTGCTTGACGATGCGGACCGCCATCAGCTTCTTGCCGGCGTTGCGGCCGTGGAACATGAGCGCCACCACGAGGCGCTCCACCAGCGGGCACTTGGCCTTGCGGAAGCGCTTCTTCTGGTAGCGGCCAGCCGTGTGCGGCATGAAGACGGCGTCATGCTGCGTCGCCGCCATGTAGTCCTGAAGACCGAGGTCCTCGATCTGGATGTCCGCGAAGGACCTGCGTCACGTCATCACCACCCGTCACCATCCCGTCAGTCTCCCGCTCCTCCTCCACCGCGCCGCGCCGCCCCACACGCGTCGCCTCGCGTCTCGCCGCCACCCGCATCATCATCTTCATCTTCATCATCCCCAGCGCCCCCGCCGCCGCCGCGCGGCGGCAGCGCGGCGGGGGCCGCGGTCGCCACGTACCACTTGTTGAAGAGCTTGATCTCCGTGGCCGCCATGGTGCCCGAGTCGAGGTGCAGCGCCGCCAGCCCGCCAGTCGAGTGAGTCTGCCTCCGGCGCGGCCCTCCTCCTCCTCCTCCTCCTCCCGCTCCTCTCCACCAGCCGCCACGCAACGCGTTCCCCGCGTGCGCTAGGGTTAGGGCACGCCGCCGCGCGCGCCTGCTCGCGCGCCCCGGGGAACGCGCCGGAACCGCCGCGGGTGCGCGCCGCGCGAACGCGGGAACGGGGACGCGGGAACGCGGGGAGGGAGGGGGGCGGCGGTGGCTGGGAGGGGAGGGGAGGGGAAAATGCAGGAGGACGGGACGAGCAGCGCAGAAGAGCGGAGAGCGCGCGGAGAGGACAACGGGCGAGGCGGAGAGGAGCGGATGGTTTGTTACGCGAGGAGCTAGCTAGCTACGGGAGAGGTCAGGAACGGGAGAGGCGAGACGCGCAGCGGTCCACGAGCGAGAGGCGCGACTCGAGGGCGCGGCGCTGCTCGACCTGGGCCTCGTCCGCGGCGAGGCAACGCTGGAGGAGCTCGCGGTCCGTGAGGAAGACAGTCATCAGGTCGTCGACGGAGGCGAGCGTGCCGAGGATGAGCTGGGACCAAACGACGCGGGGGACCTGGACGCGCATGTGGGCGATGACCTGCAGAGCGCGCTTCTGCACGCGACTCACGAGGCGCCCGGCCGAGGTGTTCTCGCTCGGGGCGAGGGAACGCATTACCGCCTCGAGAGCAAAGGCGCCGGCCTGACCCGTAACGGACTGGACCGCCATGGCCACCGCCTCGCGCTCGTTGCCGGGCAGCCGCGCGAGGATGTTCACGAAGCCGTCCGCGGGGCTCCCCACGCCCGAAAGGACGTCGTCCTCCGCGCCGAAGCGCGCGTAGTCCCTCTCGGCATCCGACAAACGGCGCAGAAACGCCTCGACAGATGCGTGACTTCTGTCCGCGCGCATATGCAGGCCCGCACGCACCTCGCTCGCGAGCCCGTTGTAGCCCCGCCCCAGCAGCACCTGAGACGGATCGTCCAGCAGCGCGTCGATGGCGCGGTGCACGTCCGCGAGCGCCTGAAGCGCGAAGCCGTCGATCGCTTCCTGCAGCGGGCGAGCCACAAAATCGGTCACGAGCGTGGTGAAGGGGTGGATGAGCTCCAGGTCCGAGGCGCTGCCAACGTCCGCCACGAGCTGCTCCGCTCTGCGCTGCGCGACTTCATTCTGCAGCAAGGAGTTCGCTTCCGGCGAGATTCGCCGCTGCACGTCACGCGCAAAGTTCTGTGCCGCCCGATCAAAGTTCCTTCCCAGCTTCGCATTCTCGTCGTCAACCGGGTACTGGCGTGTCACGGTCGATGCACTTAACGTGTCGCGGAGCCGATGCAAAAAGGACTGCACCAGCCCGAGCTCCTCGCCCGGATCAAGGGCGCGAAACGCTTCTAGCTCGCGGGAGAGACTCGCGGAGTGCGCGCGCAGCTTGGCTTCGAAGTCTCGTTGGAACTCGCGCAGGAATCGGCCCTGAATGCCCTGAATACGCGTGCGTAGCGACGGCACGCCCCAGAGCTCCGGTCTAAGCTCGCCAAACGCAGTCTGGAAGAGACGGGTCTCCTGGTCCAACACATCAAGGTTCGAGAGGCCGGTCTCGTGGCCAAGTCGCGTCCGAACGGCCACGAAGCCGTGCCGCAGCCTGATGCCATCCAGGCCTCGCTCGTTGAGGAGGTCCACCACAGATGCCTTTTGGGTTTCGTCAGAGAGGAGCTGGTCCATTTTTGTGAGGACGCCCAGCGTGCGATCGCCGTTCGGGTCCGCCTGGCGCGCCAGCTGGAAGGCCTCCGAGTTTTGCAGGTCGATCGCGCTTTGATGAATCACCAGAATTACCGCCGCCGGGTTTTCGATATACCGCTGCACCAGGCGCACCGTAAGGTCGTGCGTCCTCCCTGCGTCTTCGCCGGGCATGACCTGCACGATACCCGGCAGGTCGATGAGCTCCAGGTCGGGCAGCTCTGGGCCGGCCACCTCAACCCTCAAGGGCTCCTCGGTAATCTCGCCGTCGGCAGCCTGCCTGCTTCGTAGCAGATGCTCCAGCGCGTCCTGCGTCATGGCGCGCTCGCCGTCCACCATGGCCGCCCATTCATTCCGGCTCGGGCGCGTGCGCACGATGATGGGCCTCTTCGTCACGGTCCTGCTGCCACCACTCGGCAGCCGCACGCCCGTCAGCGCGCACAGCACGGAGCTCTTGCCCGACGACTGGTTCCCGCACACCACGATGCCTGGGATGTTCAGCTCCTCCACATCCGCCAGCTCCTGGCGCACATCATTTAGCACGTCAAGCACCTCACTCACCGCCGGGCCTCCGATCCACGCTGCCTCCTCCACGCCCAGCGACCCCATTGCTGCCTCCGCCGCGCTGCTTCAAGTTCGTTCCATGTCTGCTCGGACAATGGTGACACAGTCCCATCCAGGTACTGGTATGTGGTACTGCTGTAATCTAACCTCAGATGAGGCACGTGCGCGCACGTGCTGACTGTGAGTTGGCTACGTTACTACTAACGTTAGGCCTAGGCCTAGAGCTTGCAGATTTGCCAGTGCAGTGCAGTGCAGCTGAGGCGGCTGCAAATGAGCGCAGTTGAGTGCCGGGGTGCCCCAGGCTGACAGACTGTGATCACAGCTGATCGCGGGATTCGCGGCTGATTTGAGCGAAGATGCAGGCGGCTCCTGCAGCGGCACGGCCGCGGGCCGCTTCCGGCTGCAGGCTGCTCCTTGCCGAGCCCCCCGAGCCCTGGTCGCGAGCGAGGTTTGCACCGCGCGCTGGCCCAGTAACCAGGCTGGTGAGCGCGGCGGCGCGCGCCTGCCACTGCTGGCTCTGCTGCGGAGGGGAGGGAATCGAACTCAAGGTCTACCTACGTGCAGTGCTGGTGTTTGCGCAGTTTGCGCGTGCAGCCATGCTGCACGACGTCAAGTTGCCAGCAAGCTACGCAATTCAGATTCGATGGAAAAAGGGATTTATCGCACACCTGCCAGCCTGAGGCCCTGAGCCGCCGAGCGGACTCGAAGTCTCCTTTTGAAAGCACGCGCGCTGAGGCGAGGCGGCAATACGCGATCTCCCCCATCTCCCACCCCGTGGCGGTTCTCCTTACCGCCATGGACATCTCGGAGCCGCCCGACAGCCCGAGAGGCGACGAGGGTGCCGCTGAGACCGACGACGTGCAAGGCACACGTGAGACTACGCAGCACGTGGAGGCGGAGGACGAACAAGCGGCTCTGGACATGGAGGACGGAACCGACGAGGCGGTGCGTGCCCAGCCCCTCAACAACTCGGACAGCATTGGGGCGGCCAACCTCGAGGGCACCCCCAATACCTCCGCCCAGGCGCTCCAGTGGCCAGGTGGCCTGGATGACCACGAGACAGCGACGGGCCCCGGCGCTGCTCCTGTGGTCGAGGAAGCGCCAGCGGAGCCGGGCCAGCCCGTAACACTACGCATCGTGGCTCTCGGTACCATCAACGCTGGGAAGTCTACACTGCTCAACGCCATTCTGGGTGCTGAGCTCCTGCCATCTGCTGCCCAGATCGCAACGGAGTGCATCACGGAGGTCCAACACGACCCAGACCTGGAGCCAGGCGTGTTCAGATGCGCCGATGATTCAGGCAACACGGAGATCAAAGGAGCGGAGCCGTACCAGCGAAAGTTCTCCCATAATCGCACGCGCGACTGGATCGAGGCTCAAAACAAGAGGCAAGGCACGCCTCTGAGCCAGATCGCTGCCAAGTTGACCACGCTGGATGACTTCCTGTCCCTCGGGCTGGTCGAAGGCCTCACTCTCGTCGACCTGCCTGGCACAGACGAGGTTGACGGGCATGAGGACCGTCTGCATCGCATCGGACAAGTCCTTGGTGACGCGGACCTGGTTCTTCTCGTCCTGCATCGGGACAGGGTGGGCTCCGATGAGCTGCTGCGCCTCGCAGAACTCGTGCGACAGCACACCACCATCTCGTGCAGGGTGGCAATGATGGTGAACAAGATGGATGACCTCCCCCCGCACGAAGCACACGATCTCCGCGTTGCGACGCTCGAGCGCCACTATTCGCAGGAGGCGCTCCATGAGCTCTTTCAGGGCCGCAGCACAAGTGTGTACTTCACGCGCGGGCGGGATGCCTTGCATGGCTGCTGTCGCGGGTGCGATCTCGCCACGTGCAAAGTCAAAGACAGCTCTTTAAAACTGGGCACAGAGCTGACTCCTGAGGCGATGATGCAGCACCTCCAGCTGCTCACGGAGTTCATGAACCTGACTACAGCTGTTGCCGCGGAACAGCAAGGAAACGTGGGACCTTTCCTGGATGCTCCTGATGTCCTCTCCGATGCGGAGCGCCAGGCGCGCGCGCTTCATGACCGACTCGCGGCCACCGTTCGCGATCGTGCAGGACTCGCTCAGTTCTGGAGCGACCTCATTCGCAACCTTGCAAGAGCAGCTGGCGCGCGGGTTGCCCGGCCTCTCGAGCGTCCGGATGACGGTCAGTTAGTCGTTCTCAACGGCGCTCTTTGGCGAGGCATTCACCGCGCATCGAGGTGCGAGGTTTATCGGCTTGACCAGATCGCCGAATCCATGCAGCTCTACCACGAACTGGCGGAGCGGGCAGGGCGTGGGGCGAACGCCCCCCTGTACGTCGAGCCGCTGGGAGAGGCTCTGGAAGATGGCGCCGCTGCCATCGTGCGCCTGCTGGTTGCTGAGGCGAGCACTGACGGAGTGCAGCTGCCCGAGTTGGGTAGTTCGTTGAGCGACATCATTCGCGTCGCGAAGCTGGCGTACGCCACCAGGGCGGTGCGCAACTTCGCAAGGGCTTTATGCTCACCGCTGCATCCTGGGTCGCCCGAAGGCCTGCCTGCAGGCTCCCGCCTCTCCGGCAGCTGGGACGAGATCCGGGCGGCGGTTCCAGACTTCGTGCGCCGCCTCGATGTCGCGCTCAACCTCGTTGCACGCGTTGAGGAGATCAAGACTGACATTGAGGCAGCCATGAGGGAGCACCTTGACAAGGAGCTCGTGCAAGAAGTCCTGCAGACGCTGGACGACGAGATCAAACTTACGATTCGCCAGGCTGTCTGCTGTGGGGAAGCATCCATCGAGCTTTGGTCCGAAGTATCGGTGGCCGGCTTGCTGTGTCTTGCAGCTCGCGCTCTCGCAATCCACGCTGTGGGCGCTTTTGTTCAGGTGGCGGGCGTCTCTGAGAGCCCACACTTCACGGCGACTTCATCACTTCTCAGGGCTCGCGCGTGGTGGGCCAAGGTCGAGCGCCTGGATCCGCACGTCTTTGCTCTGGCCGCCCAATTGCTCGCTCTGGAGGAGGTGTGCATCCTTTTAAAGCAGGGTCTCGCGCAGCGTCTGCAGATGTCTCTGCACCATCTCCTTCGCGGCGAAGCCGACGCAACGCTGCTTCTGGACGGAGCTGCAAGGTTTCTCCACGACTACATCGTGCAGCACGTGTGTCAGGACGTGGATTACACTGGTCCTCCCTGCCCACCCGTCATGCCGGACGACGCCTCGAAGTCAATGTCCTATGTGCTGTGCTGGGCGAAGCGTGTCCTCACAGCGCGCGCGTCTCGAAGTCTCACGTGGAAAATTTGCGACGGGATGTTTGCCTCCGCTTCCTTGGACAACGCCTCGTCACTCTCCGCGGAGCTCAACATTGTTCGCGCGCTCGTCAACGCCAGCGCCGGGCTTAGGGACCACGAGCAGCTTCAAGGGCTGCCAACGCGGCTGTGCGCAGAGATTGGGCTTGGCGAGGAAGGTGACATGATGACGGTGCTTCGCACCGTCGAGGAGCACCTGCATGCCAGAGTCCCGGACATGCATCAGCCAACCAGATGCACGTCTGCCTCTGAGCTCTGCAATATCATCGACGAGGTTGCTGCGCGCTTGGCACGCAGCTGCGTTCGCGATCACGCTTTAGCAGTGCTTCAGCAGGTCAGCCGAGAACTCGATCCGGCTTCCGGGCTGCCGCGTTTCCACGCTTTCTTTCCCGTCCAGATTCCGCGCCCTGTCCATGGTGACCGCCACAGCACATCTTCCGAGTCACCGACTCCTGACCGAGATTGCATCAAGGATTTGCGTCTCAGCCAAGCCGCCACAGGGCGTGTGCGTGGCTGGCAGATGCTTCTTGAGTCGCTTCACGGCTTTGCACAGCATGCGGAGAACCACTTTCACGGGATTGAGGCCCTGTGGGAACCGTCTTGGGTTGAAGCCCAGATGCAAGTCGTCTATTGGACGTTTGGTCTCGAGCCCTGTCAGGAGAGCGCAGAGCCTCTCCAAGCTGCAATCGCAGCCAGCCTAGCGCGTATCCTCGCTGAAGCGGCGAGCTCAGGCTATTCGACTGCCAGAGATGCCGCTTCGCTGGATGAGGTGAAGAGCCTCCTCCCCAAATCGAGCGTTGGACCTGTCACGACCAAACTCGAGAGGCTCGTGTGTCAGTATGGGCGTGGCGAGCGGCGCTTTCGGCGGCTCTACGAGGTGCTTTGCCTAAGTGCACGTGTTCGGGAGCTCCAGGAGAAGGGTCAGGCACTCTTTGCAGCCCTCGACCTCGATGCTTTCTGGCCTGAAGCGAACGAGACTCTCCTCAGGGAGGCATCAAGGTGCTCAGGCGCGCCGCACGCGATGCCTCGTGCGACGGCAGCGGGGAATGAGGGCTCTTGTGAGACTCTGCGCAACATGATGACGGCAAGCATTTGCGGCGTTCTCGAGGTGGATCTTCTCGGCCTCCTTCTCGCCTCAGCCATGACCTTGGACGACGGAGCTTGGCGCCGATCGCCGCACTTTGAAGGGGTCAGTATTCTGAACGACACCTCTCCTTTCGAAAGGGAAGATACCTGGTTTTGGCCTGGGCTCGAGAAGGTGCCGATTTGTGCTTTCGCCCTCTTCGAGGGCATCAAGGATCGGATCAAAGAGGACCGGGCGACTCCGAGAGACTCCGATCTCGATCAAGAAGGCTGGTGGGACGCTTGCCGGTCTTTTGAGTTGAGCTGCCGAGTTCTCGGAACATGGTTCGAATCAAATGAGAGCATGCGGGATTTCGCCAGGTTCCTCTACCCTGCCGCCGTCGAGTGGACGATCTGGTACCGCGACGGCATCAATACGTTCCAGACGGAGCTGATGAGCATCGGCCTAGGGTTTGACTCATCACGGATCGACACGCTCCTCCACTCGCGGGTCAGGGAGCAGGCCGCGGCCTTGATCAGGCGACCTATCTTTGCACGTATTTCACAGAGCTCCGACGCTGGCAGAATGCGCGCTGATGTAAACGCCACGAGCGCATCTTTGGACGCGATGCTTTATCCAGGAGAGCAGGAGAGAGAAACGTCGATCGCTAGGTTCGCAGGGAGTGCTACTGTCCTCAGCATCGCGGGAATCGTTGTTTTGGCCACTCCCGTAGGCGCTGCAGCTGCGGCCGTGCTTGGCACGGCTGGCGCAATCGCAACAGGCGTCAGTACTGTGGCGACCAGCTCCGCGGCTGTAGGCTACGGATCGGGTCGCATTGCAGAGCACGTTTACCCCAAAGGGCAGGCGCGCAAACTCGCCACTTTCTACCAAGAGCCTCTGAGCCATGTGGGCACCGAATTGGCACAAACCGTGAACCTCGTTGTTCATCGCCTTGAGCACCTAGCAGACACGGAGTCGCCTCGTCTTCAGCGTGCCATCATTGACCGTTGGTACCACGAATTGGCGAACGTCTCAGAGCGACTCGCATTCATTGGCGACCCGGATCATCTCCCCCCTTGGCAGTGGCGTGACAATGAGTAAGCATCTTTTGACTGTATTGTTCTCGCATTGGCGTGCCCTCGCCCTATAGATGCTGTCACAGCGATTAGCTGCATGTATGCGCAAGTCACGGATACCCAAGGCCCTACCTTTGCCAAGGTTTGCCAGTGATCCTCGCAGGCTCTGCCGCGACCTTCTCCATTCTGAACAAACACCTGTTCCATAGCATCAAGCTCGACTATCCCTGATCTCGGCATCTGCTCGGCCGCGCTCAATCTAGGCATACTCTTGATCGTCAGCTACGTCTCGCTAACTTGCACGTCCGATCATCGTCCTTGCGCTCGCAAAAGGTTGCGCTCGATCTCGCGCTTGACTCTTATCCATTCCCACTTCTCCCCATCGTCAATCGTCAGACCTTCCTCAGATCCCCGGCCTTCGTCGTAAGCTAGCGTCACGCTCGTTTACGCACCCACCGTCACCGAGTGCCATCGAATTCGTCCTTGTCGCGGCCTTCTGCTGCACTTCCACCGAGAGAGCCTCCGCCTTCCATGCTGAGGCCCTTCTCATGGTTGTCGTCCGCCTCGTCGCGGTAAAGGCGCACCCCGTCCTCGTCCTGGTCCTGGTCCTCGTCCTCGTCCTCGTCCTCGTCCTGGTCCTCGTCCTCATCCTGGTCCTCGTCCTCGTCTTCTTCATCGTCCCCGTCCCCGTCCTCGTCCTCATCCTGGTCCTCCTCCTCGTCCTCGTCCTCCTCGTCGCTGTCGTTGCGTGTGCCTTTGGAGCCGCTGTGCTGAGAAGCAGCCTACGCTGCGCCAAGACCGCTTCGCGCCGGGTCTCTCTCGCGCGCGGAGAGGCGGCGGCGGGGGCGCGGCGGCGGTGGCGGCGGCGGCGGAGCGGGCGGGGCGGCGGCGGCCGCGGCGGCCATGTCGTCGTCGACGCCGAAGCGCGGGGTGCGGACGGTGGGGTCGATGCGGCGCGCGGTGGGCGGCGGCGCGACGGCGGCGGCGGGCGGCGGCGGCGCGGGGCCCGGGTCGCCGCGGTCGGCGGCGGACGGGGCGGCACGCACGTCGGCGACGGTGACGACGCTGCGCAACTACCGGTCACAGAATCTCAAGGACTACAACATCATGGTGGAGTACAAGATGCTGCGCGAGGAGGCGCCGCGCGGCGTGTACCTGCTGCCGGCGCAGGACAACCTGCGGCTGTACTTTGGCGTGATCTTCGTGGAGGCGGGGCTGTACCGCGGCGCGGTCTTCCGCTTCCGCATCGAGCTGCCGCGCACGTACCCGGCGGCGGGCGCGGTGCCCAAGGTGACCTTTGTGTCGCGCGTCTTCCACCCGTGTGTGCACCCGACGAGCGGCGAGCTGGACATGACGCCCGGTTTCCCGATGTGGCGCACGCCGGACCACTCGCTGACGTCGGTGCTGGAGTTCATCAAGCGCATCTTCTACCTTCAGGACTACGCGGTTGCGGACGCGACCAACATCCAAGCGGCGCAGCTTTGGGAGCGCAACCGCAACTCCTTCCTCACGCGCGTGGAGGCCTCTGTGTCGCTCTCCATTGAGCGTCAGTACGTGAACGACGCGGACTCTACGATTCGCTTCACGGAGCACAGCGCGCACCACGACGTGATCCGGGACGAGATCGTCCGCCGCGGGGCGCGGCAGGGCACGCCGACGCATGCTGCCGCGGAGGAGCTGGCGGCGGTGGCCGCGGCTGCCGCTAGTGAGGACGAAGAGAACATGGCCGACGGGCAGACGGGCGCCCAGGCGGGCCCGTTGGAGCCTGGCAGTCTCGCGGCGCGTCCGCCTCCTGCTGCCCAGGAGGACGCTCTCGTGTGAGTGAGCTGTACAAGTATTTTGGCCAAGGAGAAAGCAGAACGTTTCGTTGGTGTTGATCACCCCTTGCTCGAGGAGCCGGCGCATGACCAATGTCTTTTCCCCCAAAAAGGCAAGGCGCGCGTCCTGCTTGCCTTCAAGTTTCGTTTCGCTGGCTTGCTTGCTGGCTTTTGCTGCTCGTTGGGCGTTTCCATGCTTTTGTCTGTGTGTGCTTGATCGCTCGTCGCCTAGCTGACAATCTCCAAGGAGACGATCTCAATGAACTCGGCGAGAGATTCGTAGTGATCGCCGGCCTTGGGCGCGCGGTGCATGCGGTCCACAACATCAAGGCCGTCAACGACCTTGCCGAAGCACGAGTCGGCCTCGGCCGGCAGGTCATAGTTGGACTGGCCGCCGGGCCCATGGTTGCGGGTGTTGTCGACGGTGGAGATGTAAAAGTCGGGCCCGCCGGGGCGCCCGGCCAGGCCAATGGTGTACTTGACGTGCTTGTATTCGTCACTGTACTCTTGGAACGGGATGGACTCGGGCTGCATGGGCAACTGCTTGAAGCGGCGGTGCAAGCCGCGGCGATCAGGGGACTGCGGGCTGGCCTGCAGCACGTGGTGCGCGTTGCGGATAAAGGAGCAGCCGTTCCAGAGGCCGGCGTCGACCTGGTTGAGAAAGTAGAGCACGGCCGTGGGCACGAGGTCGTCGGGTGCCAACTCGAGCATGATCTCGGCGGTCTCGGGCGCGCCCATGGACGCCGGGAAGCGCACGGTCATGCGCACGCGGCGCTCGGTCGTCTCGCCGAAGCGCTCGCGCAGCGAGTACAGCGAGTACTTGGTTACAGCGGCCTGCAGGCGGTCGATCTGCTTCTGCATGGCGTGGTCGCGCTTCTGCAGGCGCGCCTTTTCGGCAGCCCAGTCATGCTCCTCGCTGCGGTCCTCGAGCTTGGCCTGGCACTTGCGCAGGTCGCGCTCGGCGGCGGCCAGCAGCGTCCGCTGCTCCTCGAGCTCGGCGCTCTTGCGGTCCAGGCGCACCTGCACGAGCTCGGCCGGCTCTGTGGGCCGCAGAAAGTAGCCCGGCGGCGCGCCGTCCTCGCTCTGCTGCGCGCCGCCGCCGCCGCCGCCGCCGGCCCCGAGGGGCCTGCCGCCGTGCGCCAGGCGCAGCGCCTGCAGCTCCGTGCGGCTCTCGAGCGCGAGCAGCTCCTGCTCCAGCCCGCGCTGGTACAGCGCCACGCACGCCAGCAGCAGCAGCAGCGTCGCGAGCGCGTGCGCGTAGGCGCAGGGGCCGCCGCCCGCGCCGCTGGCGGCCGCCTCGCGCCGTCGCGGCCCGAGCATGGCGGCGGCAGCGGCGGCGGCGGCGGCGGAGGGGATCTGCTCATCCATCATGGCGCAGACAGACAACGTCCCAACCACCGCGCGCGGCGGCGCCGGGAGCGAGCGCGGCCGCGGCGGCGATGGAGGCCGCCCAGGAGGCCGTCGCCCTGGCGGCCGCCGGCCCGGACGCGGCCGAGGCGGCCGTGGACGCGCTGGCCGCGCGCAACGGCTGGGCCCGCGAGGGCGAGGGCGAGCGCGAGGACGGCCAGCCCATGGCGGCCGTGGAGGCCGTCGTGCTGCAGCGGCACGGGCTGGCGACGCTGGGGCGCGCTCTCCTGCCCCTGACTGGGCTCGTGCGCCTCGACCTCTCGCGCAACCGGCTTGTCTCGCTGGCAGGGCTCGAGCACCTCTCGCGCCTTGCCTCGCTCAACGTGTACCTGAACCGGCTCGAGGACGCGCGCGAGTTGCTGCGCCTGCGGCGAAACACTGAGCTGCGCACGCTGGACTTGCGCCTCAACCCGCTCGTGCGCTCGCGGCTCTACCGCAGCTTCGTGCTGCAGCACCTCGACACGCTCGACACGCTCGATGAGCAGCCGCTCATGGCCTTTGAGCGCCGAAAGGCCTCTGACCTGCCGCCCATTGCGCCCAGCGACCTTCGCCCCGCTCTTGACAGCGAGAGCGACGAAGAAGAGGGCGAGGAGGAGGAGGAGGAGGAGGAGGAGGAGGAGGAGGAGGCCGAGGAGGGCAGCGTCGCCACGGACGAGGAGACGGACGGTGACGACCTCGAGCAGGCCGCAGCAGTCTCAGGCGACCAGCTGGACCGCCTCGTGTCGGCGGTGGCGGCAGGTGCGGTGCCGCTGCTCGCGGAGCGCGCCGTTGCGTACGACAACAAGGAGAACTCGCGCGTGGTCGTGGCTGCGCCTCGCGCCACCAAGCCACAGGCTGCGGTAGTCAACGAGGACGAGGACGAGGACGAGGATGAGGCGGCGGCGCCAGCTACGACGGACCAGGTTCTGCTAGAGCTGCTGCGCCACATGCGGTCGCTGCGCATGCCCATGAGCAAGCCAGCGTGGGAGGACACGGTCGCGTCCGTGAACGAGCGGCTTGTGCGCTTGGTGCATGCGCGCAAGGCAGAAAAGCAGTCGGCGGACGTGGCAGAGAAGGAGCGCGCCTTGCAGGCGGACCTGGACGCGCGAGAGCGGCGCGCGCAGGTCGCGGCGGAGCGCACACTGCGCGATCAGCTGGAGCTTTTGACGGACCGGTGCACCTCTCTGGAGGAGGACAAGGCCGCCTTGGAGCAGAGGTTGGTGTCCTCGGTCGCTGCGGAGGGCCGCGCGCGCGAGGACGAGAACAGCCGCGCTCTCGCCTCGATGCTGCGAGAGTCGCACGAGGCGTTGGTTGCGACGAACGAGACGCTACGCGAGCAGGTCCGGGAGCTCAAGGCCGAGTACGCGGCGGACGAGGCGCAGTGGCGTCGCAACTTTGAGCGTCTGCGCGCAGCGCTGAGCTCGGACGCGCCCTCGCCGGTGCCTCTCTTGGACGAGGCGACAAGCCTTGGCGACGACGAATGATGCGAAGAGCGCTGGCTGCGATGTTGCGATGTGAGCGCAGCGCAGATCTCGGACGCGCCTTCGCCGGTGACCTTGACGACACAGAATGATTAGAAAACAGCGCTGCGCGATGGCCGCGGTCGGTGCTGGACTAGCGCTGCAAGTGTTGGACGATTTGTGTGCAGTGCTGAGCGCGGACGCGAAGTCGCAGGGCGGACGAGGCGATGAACCTCGGTGAATGATGAATGATGTTCTCACGCGACAAATGGAGGGAAACTAATACTTTGCGTGCGTGCGTGTGTGTGGTATGATCGATGACGAGACCATGGAGAAAATTAAGCAGAGCGCTGCTGAGAGCCGACAAAGGAGGTGGCGGCGGCGGCGACGGCGGCGACAGCGCCGAGCGCGAACCACAGGGCCGGGCCCTTGAGGGAGACGCTGGTGATGCGCTGCAGCGGCGAGGGGCGAAAGCCCTTGGCAGAGTCGAAGCGGTCCTCGTGCAGGAGCTCGGCGATGAGCACGGCGTTGAGCGCGGCGCCGCGCAGCAGCTGGTCGCCGCAGACGAAGAGGTCGAGGCCGTAGTCGCCAAAGACGAGGCTCTGGCGCACGCGGCCGGCCTCAACGTCGTACTTGCTGGTGGCGTTCATGGGCATGGGGTAGGCCTTATTGGCCGGGTCGTCGACGAGCTCGACACCGACGGCGTCGGCGAGCAGCTGCTTGGCGGTGGCCGGGCTGCAGGGCGCCCAGGTCTCAATGGTGATGGCCTCGGCGTGCGCGCGCAGCGTGGGGATGCGCACGGCGGTGCAGGAGACCTCCATGTTGGGCTCCTCAAAGATCTTGCGCGTCTCCCAGACGACCTTCATCTCCTCGCGCGTGTAGTCGTTGGCCTGGAAGGAGTCGATCTGCGGGATGACGTTGAAGGCGAGCGGGTAGGCAAAGGTGGACACCTCCATGGCCTGGCCCTTGACGTGCGCGCGCGTCTGATCCTCCAGCTCCGCCATGCCCTCCGCGCCGGCGCCGCTGGCCGCCTGGTACGTGGACACGATGACGCGCTTGATGCCAAAGGCGCGGTGCAGCGGCCAGAGCGCCATGGCGGCGATGGCCGTGGTGCAGTTCGGGTTGGCGATGATCTTGGCGCCCTTGGCGGCGTGCGCGTTGATCTCCGGCACGACCAGCGGCACGTCAGCGTCGTAGCGGAACGCCGAGGAGTTGTCAATCACCACCGGCCCGCGCTTGGCGATCTCCGGCGCGTACTTCTTGGCGAAGTCCCCGGACACGGCCATGAACACCACATCCAGCCGCTCCACCTTGTCCAGGGAGAACTCCTCCACGGTGATATGCCCGAACACGCCGGCGTCCACCTCCTTGCCGGCCGACTTGGCGCTCGCCAGCAGCCGCAGCTGCGTCACGCCGCCCAGGCGGTCCTGCCGCGCGCCCAGCACCTTGATGAGCTCCTCGCCCACGGCGCCCGTGCACCCGATCACGCCGACGCGCATCTTGCTCGCTCGGCAGCCCTCGCCCGCCTCGCCGCCTCGCCCGTGCCCTCTTGCGCGTCTGCGCGCGCCTGGCCCTCGCGCGCCGTGGTACGAGTCGCGCGCAAGCTGGTGGCCAAGGCGCCTTCGCGGAAAGCGCCGTGGGCAAACTCGTCCGCCGGACACGGGGGCGCACGGGGCAAACTAGGCCAGGTCCTGGCATCGACAGTGCAAGGCGATCATCCCCGCGGCCAGCTTCTTTTCAACAACCGACCTTGCCTGCAGAGCCCTGCACGCCCGAGGCCGCACTGCCAGTGCAACGAGGCCGCACTGCCAGTGCAAGAGCCTGAGCCTGTCAGATCAGCCAGCTGAGCTGAGGCGGGCTGGACCAGAGTTCAAGACGCTGCTCGTAACTCCGAGCTGGCTGCCAGCGGACACTGGCGAACCAACCACTGCACCTGGCTGCTCGTTGACCAGGGGCACGGGCGCTCGCCGCCGTGGCCGCGAGCATGTCATCTGCTTCAAGTTGTTGACTGGTTTTGCGTGCAATACGCTGGCTGCAACTCAAGTAACTCGTAGACGGCGAATGTAGATGAATAAAAAAAGCCCCGCGCCTCAGTTCGCCCGTGTGGGCAAACCGAGGACGCGGGGAGAGAGTGATATGGGGAGCGTACGTTGCTGCTCGTCGCTCCTGTACTGCCACCGCGTGCGATTCCTTCCCCCGTGTAGCCGGGGTTGGAGATCTGCTTGGTTGGCATGCTCGCTGGCGCGAGGCTTCGGTCTTTTTTCATGAGATCGGCCGATGTGATCGGCCGGTGTGCTCGGTCCATGTATTCGGTCGGGGTGCCAGGCTGCTCAGGCCAGGCTGCTCAGAGCAGGCTGCCGGCCGGCTTCATCTCGACGTCGGTGTCTCTGTGCGTGCTGATCTCGGCCGGCTCATGCCATCTGTCCAACACGCCCCCGGAGCTCCTTGCCCGTACCGAGATGGTTGACTGCTCGGGAGGGTAGAGAGCTCCATTGAGGATGGCATGCATGTGTTGCTCATGCTTATCACCAGTGAGGGCCTTGGTCAGCAGATCAGCCGGTAGTTCCTCGCCAGCCATGTGGCTAATCACGAGACGTCCCATGTCGATCTCGAATGCGAGTCGCAGAAAGCGAATTGCCAGATGACGCGACACCTTGGAGTAAGCCCGCTTACCTATGGCCTTGATAGCCGACTCCGAGTCCGAGAACATGCGGATGATTGGCACGAAAATGCCTAGATCCTCCAGCAGGTGCCGTGTAGCGAGGCCTGCCTGGTATGCTTCGTACATTGCGAGAAGCTCAGCGTGCTGTGTCGACGCTGCGATAACTGGTTGGCGTGTTGACCGCCAAGCCACTGCTGACGAGCCCAAAGCGATGATGTACCCGGTTGTGCCTTTGCGGTGCGAGTCGAGCCTCTGGGCATGACTCGCGTCGCAGAAGATACGTATCTCGAACCCCTGTTTGGGATCGACCGGTCGTAGTACTATCTTCTGGTCCCGTGTCTTTGCGATGTATCTGATCGCCCGAATGACAGCTTGTTGGTGAATGGCTCCGTTCCGATGAGCGTGTCGTGATAACTCGTGCATCGTGTAGGCCAGGTCCGGTCGAGTGTTGAGCAGGTACATGATGCCTCCCACGTCTTTGCGGTAGGTTTCCCCGTGCTCCTCCGTGTCATGCTCCGGTAGTTCAGACTTGGGTGTCATGGGCGTGCGGGACCCGTTGCAGCGCTCGTAGCTGCGCCCGCTCTCGCCCGCGCTGCGCAGGATCGACAGCGCATGGCTCTCCTGATCCAGTGTCACCACGTTGCGGTCGAGGTCGTGCACCATCCTGACGCCCAGGTACTTGAGGTCCTCTCCCGATTCCTTGGTGACCTTCATGAGCTTGTTGATGCGCGCGACGACACCGTCAAGTCGTTCCGGTGCCGCGGCGACCCGCAGGTCGTCCACGTGTGCCACGATGTAGGTGATGATCGCCCCAGTCTCAGTGTCCGTCTCGAGGTATATCGACGCGTCCGCCTCGCTCTGGCGGAAGCCGAGCTCGGTGAGCACTTTGGTCAGGTGGGTCTTGAATCGCGCGCCTGCTGAACGTAGTCCGTAAAGACTAGCGCCCAGCCTCCAAACGTGGCCTGGTCTGACGCCCGCGATGCCCTTTGGCGCTATCACGTAGTGCTCCTCGCTAGGAGGGATCTTTGCGATGACGTACGCCTGGGGCACGTCAAGCTGGCAGAACCGAAAGCCCATGGTCAGCGCGATGATGGTGACGATCCGGAGACTGGTCTTCTCAACCGTGGACGCGTAGATATCGAACTCGTTCACGATCGTCTCGTTCGTGCCGATGGCCACGAGCCTTGACTTCTTGCGGCCGGTGTCCTTCCTGCGAAAGACCCACTTGAGTGGCATCGCCCTGATGCCGCGAGGAAGCTTGAAGTCCTCTGGGACCTCCCTGAACGTGCCTGCCCGCATGAGGCCACTGAACTCGATCTGCATGGACTCCTCCCACTCCTCGCGTAGCGACGGCGGAAGGTTCTTGATCTCGTTCAGCGTCTTTGGCTCCGGCTCGCTCTTCGCGGCTGCTTCAATGCCGGCTACCCGCTTTGCTTGCGGTGGCGGCCTGGCGAGACCGTCATCACTCGTATTTGCAGCCAGGAACGCGTTTAGCGTATCTTGGTCTGACGCGCCCCCGCGAGTGTTGACTGGTCTCTCGCAGATGTAGCCGAATTGGCCAGCGAAGAAGGCGATGTACGAGTGGCGCCGTGCTGCGCCAAGCGCCTCGGGCCCGGCGTTAATCCGATCCGGTGGTCGCACCGTGCGGCCTGAGCGTGAAGTTGTTGGCTGCGGCGGTGGTGGCGTCGTGTTAGCCGACGCGTCGTCGTCGCTGTCGTAGTAGCTGCCCGCACTGGCGGCGTCGCCCCCGGGGCTTGAGCTGTGGTGGTTGTCAGGGTGAAGGAGCGCGTCGTCGGCATCCTCCTCCTGGTCGCGGCGGTCCTCGAGGTCGGAAGCGCTGGCTGGGTGTTGCCCCATGTGAAGATCCTGTTGTCCCTCGGCCGCGGTTGTCGTTTCCCGTGCCGCCTCGCGTCTCTTGCGTGGCTGCAGCGTAGCAGAGTTGAGTTCTGCGTCGTCGGCAGTGCGTTTGCCGAGCGTTGCCACGTGGTCCTTGTGATGCTGTGGCAGATGATCCGTGAAGTCGTAGATGTTCCAGTACTGCGTAGCGCGAGTAAGGATGGCTTCTTCATGGATGTCGGCGCTGTTGGAGTGCATAATCGCGCCGGTTTCCAGGTTCAGCAGCGTGTGAGTGCCAAACGCGTGGGACATCGATGGCCCCAGGTAGATGCACTTGATGCCTCGGGTTGGCTCTTTGCGTCCCGCCACGGGACGCTTGGCCGTGGCCGGGGATCCAAACACGTGCAGATGAGAGGTGTCTGGGGCCTTGCCGAAGTGAAGCTCGTGAGGGCTCAGCTTGCCCTGCTTGGGCTTGATGACATTTCTCGTCTGTACAGCCATGGCGAGTGCCGCAGGCCAGAGGTCATCGGTCAGGTTTGCGGTAACGAGAAAAGCGCGCATGGCTTCTTGGAGTGGCCGCAAGACGCCCTCAGCAGGGTGGCTGGAGTGCTGGAATGGATGCGCGATGCGCTGTGGCCAGCCCCAGTCGGAGCATGCTTGTTCGAAGTCGCCCTCCGTGTAGTATTTTGCTGCGTCCACGTAGATGGTGGCGTGGCGCTCCTTGTTGCCGTGCCACACGGCGCGAAAACGGTGCAGGGTGTCCACCATGTTCTTCAAGTCCGTCTTGAAATAGATGTAGACGTAGCCGGAAAACAGGTCCCTGTATACCACGGCGTAGCGGTACCGCTTGCCATAGCTAGGCGTTGGGAAGGGACCAATGACGTCCGTGGTCACAGCCTCGCGTGGTGCCGTCGCCCGTGGTGCGTGAGGGCCTCGGTGACTTGGCGACCACTTCTTGTTTGCAATGGAGCAGGTGGAGCAAATGTACGTGATCCTCTTCTCCTTGATGCCGAGTGTGGCTGCAAGACGGCGCGGCCCTGCATGACCATACAGCAGATGTGCGCGGAGGTGCTCCGGGTTTACAGCGTAGCCATGAGCGACCAAAGCATGTGCGGGCTCCTGTTCACTTGTAGGGACTTGCACCTTGATGGTAGGTGTGCCGTTGTTGTTGCGGAGCTTAATCGTGGCGCCCTCCGACGTCGTGAGGGTGCACAAGGTCTTGCCCATGGCGAAGGTGATGCCCTTCTTGGTGATGTCTTGCACGGCGATCAGCGTGCGCGCGGCAGCGGGGACGTAGTCAGACTCCACTTGGATGCTTTGCATAACACCCATCGTGTCGCGCGCGCTGAGGGTGAGCACGCCGGTGCCGTACGCCTGAATATAATCTCCGTTGGCCAGCATGATCTTGCGGCCGTTGACAGCTTTGTAGCCCGACAGAAGTTGCATGTCCGAGGTGAGCGTGCGAGTGCATCCGGTGTCGAGAAGAGCGTCCGAGACGTCCAGGTTCTTGGCCTGTGTCTGCGCCATGAAAGCGTACTCTTCCTCGATAGGGCCATCAAGCATGCTGCAGTAAGCGTTGTCAGATTGCTTACTGTTGTCAGTCCTCTTCTTCTTCTTGGCGTGACGGTCGTTGTGGTTGGCGTGACCACGCTTCTGCTTGCCGTTCGTGCGTGCCTGGCAGCAGCTGGTGTCGTGCGTGTTCGTCTTGTGGAAGCTGCAGTAAAGGTCCTTTCGGGTGCACTCCCTGCTGATGTGGCCGTTGCCGCCGCATTTCCAACAGGTAAGGTCCCGGGTGGCCACCATGGCTTGCGAGCTCGTGCGAGACGGGGTGGGTCCAGTCTCCAGCGCCCTGGCTTCGTGCGCCTGGACGTTGAGAATGAGAGCCCGGTCGACGTCCGTGTTGGACAGGCGCTTCTTGTCGTGCAGGTTGAGTAGAAAGGTGCCGATATGCTCATGGGTATGCTGTTGGAGCGCCAGCATGATAAGGTAGTAGAAAGGGTCCGCCGCCTCGAGTTCATGAGTCTCCGTGAAGACGGTGATCATTCGCTCGAGGTTCCGGTACCAGGTGTCCTTGGATGAGTGCGACCTCACGGCGTGTTTTACCGTCGCCCCCTGCAGCTGGGCCATAAATTGGTCCATAAGGTCCAGGATATGGGCGGCGGTGTCAGGCTCCATGCGCTCCTTGATCAGGTCGTATGCCTTCATGCCCTGCTTGTGGGGGTTTTGGTAGCCTGAGATCATGTTGTAGTGCTCGTTGCCCAGAGCATCCATCAGAACTTGGTACAGCTTGTCGTCCTGACGCCTTGCGACCTTCATCTTGTTCGCCTTGATCGATGCCTTGATCTGAAGCGGATGACATCGAGTCGTGCGCAGGAACGTGTCGAGTCGCTCCTTCCACGCGGGGTACACGTCCCGGAGGACGCCTTTGAGAATCGGGAGCCTGGGCTTGAACCCATGCCCATTCTCACTCTCGCTCTCGTTGTCACTCATCGTACCGATTCGTGGTTACTCGAATCTGGCTAGCTCGCGTTGAGAGTAATCCAGAGGCCCACAACCTTTTGCGTGCAATACGCTGGCTGCAACTCAAGTAACTCGTAGACGGCGAATGTAGATGAATAAAAAGCCCCGCGCCTCAGTTCGCCCGTGTGGGCAAACCGAGGACGCGGGGAGAGAGTGATATGGGGAGCGTACGTTGCTGCTCGTCGCTCCTGTACTGCCACCGCGTGCGATTCCTTCCCCCGTGTAGCCGGGGTTGGAGATCTGCTTGGTTGGCATGCTCGCTGGCGCGAGGCTTCGGTCTTTTTTCATGAGATCGGCCGATGTGATCGGCCGGTGTGCTCGGTCCATGTATTCGGTCGGGGTGCCAGGCTGCTCAGGCCAGGCTGCTCAGAGCAGGCTGCCGGCCGGCTTCATCTCGACGTCGGTGTCTCTGTGCGTGCTGATCTCGGCCGGCTCATGCCATCTGTCCAACAACTGGTGACAGTCAGATTCTGCCAGAACGCGAACTGCGACGCAGCCAAGCACGAGCAGGCGCGACTCGGAGTCGGAGGCACTGCATCATCTGCCAAGAGTGATTCGCAGATGACGCTTCCTGGGCGCACAGTGCAGGGAGGGCACTGCCAGATCTCTGCCGCCACGCTGAAAAGGCGGCCGCGCCGCCCGCGCGCAGTGGCCGACCTGGCCGCCTGCGCAGTCTCCGAGCGGTGGGAAGTTGTGAGAGGCTTTGCGTTGCGTTGTGCAGGCCTGGGTGGCCGACTTCTTTATCTCTTCGCTGTAGCCTGCAGTGCCAAGCGGAGTCTCAGCTGAGGGCAAAAAGTCATGCATCTGGATTTTTTCTTGCTGGTAACTAACTATCTCCTACTGCCCAGGGGCCGGGCCTGTAGCAGTGTAGCTAGCTTACCACCAATCATCGCCGCCTCGTAGCGGGGTCCTGGGGGAATGTTCGGCGCGGTCAGCACAGCGATCTTCACCCAAAAGTGATAATGGCGGCGGCCAGCCCAACCGCGTGGCGGCCCAGCCTGAGGCCGACCAGTCACAGCCCGGCAGCCCGGAAGGCAGACGCCGATCAAGAGAGCTTCGCCTCGGCGTCTCGGGTCTTGGCCTCGTCGACGTCGAGGCGGTCCAAGTCCGCTCCTAGACGCCTGTCAACCTTGAGGGGCTCGTACTTGCTCTCGTTGTGGCGCACGCCATCGCTGTCGTCAGTAGTACCGCTCACGTCGTCCTCGCTCACGTCGCGGGGAAAGCTCTCAAGGTGGCAGCCGGCTAAAAGGCCGGCCAGCTCCGGCGGCGGTCGCGGAGTGGGCGGCACACAAAGCAGGTCCTCGTCCCGGCACTTGGCCTCGGCCGCAGCCGCAGAGGCGCCGGCGGCTGCAGAGGCGCCGGCGCCCGCGTAATAGAGCGCCGGGTCGGAGAGGCCCGCCACCTCGTACGAGGTGGCCTCGTCGCCGATCTTGGCTTCGTGGCGCCGCAAGTCCGCTTCCACGCGCTCGTCCTCCTCCTGCAGCATCGCCTTTGCGCTGCGCACTCGCGTCAGCAGTTGCTGCAGCGCCAGCGCCGCGCCATCCTCCTCGACGCCGCCCGGTTTTAGCCGGTCGGCGCCCTCGCTCTCGTTCGTCTCGGGTCCTTTCTGGGCGTCCATCCTCGCCGATGGCGATCTCGACGCCGCCGACGCCGCCGGAGGCGACCGCGGCCGAGGCCAAGGCGACCGCGTCGGCATCCAGGCGCTCCAAGCCGCCCCGAGCCGCGCGCCACGCGGCTCTGACTGTGACGCCGCCGCGCGCGACGCTCTCGCGCCTCTCGCGCAAGGGGCCCAACGGGACGCAGAAAGGGGCCCAAGCCCCTCGCCGCGGCGCGCCCGCCTCGGACCAGGCCGCCGCCGCGCAGTCGCCGCTGTCGTCGCCGCCGCCGCCGCGGACCCGGCCGGCGCGGGCGGCGGGCGCGGCCGGGCGCGGCGCCATGGCCGGCCTGCACGCGGCCGTCGAGGTCGGCGTCTGCCTCATGGCCTTCAACAACGTGGACCTGAACCAGCAGGGGTAGGTCGCTTGCCGCGACGCTTCTTGTCGTCTCTTGCCAGCCCGACTCGGCTCGGCTCGGCTCGGCTCGGCCGCGCGCACTTGCGAGGCGCCAAGGGCGCGACGGACGCGAGGATGGAGGACTGACGGACGCTGCGGCGCTCTTGATCGCTTTCGTCTTTTGCACGGACACAGCATGTACAGGATATCGGTGTCGCTGGCCAAGGGCGCGGACCAGCTGCGCAAGGCGGCGCGCGAGGCGCGGGCCAAGGAGGGCGCACAGGCGCAGCAGAAGCGGGCGCAGCAGCCGCAGGCGGCAGGTGGCCCCAAGGACCCGCGCCTGGTCTTGGGCGCCCACGCCGAGGCGCCGCCCGCGGACCGCGCCACGCCGTACGCGAGCTTCGACGCCGCCGACCTGGAGCTCTCCGAGGTGGAGGGCCGCCGCGTGCTGGACAGCTTGCGCCACCGCTCCGACGCCACCATCTCCGGCGTGCACGACGTCTTCTACAGCAAGGGCTTCATGGTGCGCTACGTGGACGAGAAGCGCCAGCTCAACGACGGCGTGCGCTTCCGTCTGGAGCTGGATGCGCTGCGCGAACGCAACGTCGCGCTGCGCCTCTGCTTCTGCCTCGAGCGCGCGCCCGCGCCCGGCCACGACGAGGAGCTGCAGCCCTCCGACTTTGAGGTGCTCGCCTCGCGCTGCGTGCAGCTCAATCGCCCCGGCGAAGGCCTGCACGAGTACGTGCCGGTCATCTTCGACGACTTTTACAAGTCCGGCTTCGCGCTGCTTGAGACCACCGTGCACACCTGCGTCACCGGCCTGCACTACGAGCCGGACGCCTCCGGCCTCTCGCTCGCGCAGTACCTGTATGGCGACCCCACCGCCGAGGCGGACCTCGCCAGCCCAAACAGCGGCCGCGACGCGGGCTTGCCTCCAAAGCCCATCAAGGGCAACGACGAGCAAGAGGACGATGCGGGCGCCGAAGTGGACGAGGACGCCAAACAGGAGCACGACGAGCCAGAGCCGCCAGCGCTGGCCGAGGCGGGGCAGCGGGTCCTGAGCGACAGCAAGGCGCAGGACATGGAGGCGGCGCGGCGTGCCTGCCTCTTCCCGCTGCGGTCCTCGCACGGCTCGCTGGCCGCCTGCATCGACCTGCTGCTGAGCAAGCTCACGGTCGCCGACACGCGCGTGCTGGGCGCGCGCGGCGCCTCGCTCACGCCGCTCGCGCGCATCGAGCTCACGCCCACGCTGGCCGGCACACCCGCGGCGCGCACCATGGAGGCCTTCGCCGCGGCCTTTAGCGCCGAGCTGGAAACCTGGTCCGCCACGCTCTCGCTCGCCTGGCACGACTTCCTCGAGTGCCTGCAGTCCAGTGCGCCCCAGGTGCGCCGCGACCTCAAGGCCGCCTGGCTCGCCAAGGCCACCGAGAAGGTCGGCGAGGGCGTCATTCGCGAGCGCCTGCCGGTCGCGGACCTCAAGCGGCCCACGAGCGCCTCTGTCTGCCGCCAGCGCGAAGAGGTGGCCGCCAAGATCCGCCAGTGCTCGGCGCAGATCCGCGACCATCAGCGCGAGCAGATCGAGGACTTTGACATGTTCCAGGACGACTCCTCGCAGCCTATCCTCTTTGAGCAGCGCTTCGTGCAGCCGGAGACGGAGACCGCGGCCAGCGTCGAGGAGGCCAGCGTCGAGGCCGCTGCGCCGGCGTCGCCGGCTGTAGCTACCAAGGCGGCCTTGGTGGGCGCAGGCAGCCCTGCCACCACCAGCAGCACCAGCAGCACCAGCAGCAGCAGCAGCAGCGGCAGCACTCGTCCCGTGGATCCGAGCGTCCCGAAGGCGGCGGCCGAGCCGGCGCCACAGGCACCCTCGCGCCGACTCGGCCGCTCGTCCGGCGGCGCACTTAATCTGCGCCCGGCCGCCAAGGATGAGCGCGACGTCGTGGTCTTCGTGCACGGCTTCCTCGGCAGCTCCTGGGACCTGCGGCCCTTTCGCAACTATCTGGTCATGGTGGAGCCGGACCTTATCACGCTGCTGAGCAAGGCCAACGAGGAGGACACGGACTCGGCCATTGACGTGCTCGGGCAGCGCCTCGCCGTGGAGGTGCGCGCTTTCCTGCGCCGCACCTTCACCGGCCAGCCCTTTGTGCTCGGCAGGCTGTCCTTTGTCTGCCACTCCATTGGGTCCGTGATTCTGCGCAGCGCGCTGCAGCGCCCGGAGCTCGAGTCATACTTGGAGAACCTGCACACCTTCTTCTCCATGTCGTCGCCGCACCTTGGCTCGCGCGCCATGCGCTCCTCGCTCGTGCGATACGGACTCTGGGCGATGCGTCACTGGCGCAAGGCCTCTGCGCTCGCGCAGCTCTCGCTCGGCGACGTAGAAAAGGGCGAAACGCTGCGCGACACCTTCATGTACGCGCTGAGCCAGAGCAAGGTTGGCCTGCGGAACTTTCGTCACATCGTGCTCATCTCTTCGCACCAGGACCAGTACGTGCCGTACCACAGCGCGCGCCTTGAGCACCTCGCGCCGAACCCGTCCATTGCCAAGGTTGACATCGACCTCGCCGCCGACATGTGCGACAGCCTGCTCGAGGGCGTCGACCCTTCGCACCTCGTCCGCGTCGACATCGCCTTTCGCTTCGATTCGCTGCGCACGAGCCGCATAGACAAGTTCATCGGCCGCGCCGCTCACATCAAGATCCTCGACTCCCCGGCTCTCTCTCTGGCGCTTCTACTGCACTATCGCGACTTCTTCGAGCCCTCGAATCGGCGCAGCGACTGACCCAAGGTCGATGGCGCCGCCTGATCGCCCCACAGTGATCATATCAAGATCCTCGACTCCCCTGCTCTCTTTCTGGCGCTTCTGCTGCACTATCGCGACTTCTTCGAGCCCTCGAATCGGCGCAGCGACTGACCCAAGGTCGCTGGCGCCGCCTGGTCGCCTCACAGAGACTGAGAGACTGTGACCCCAGACCCAGACTCACCCACACATCAGTGGTCTCACAAGGTATGGAAATTTGTCATCATAATACATCAAGTAGCAGCTGACCGTGACCCGTGCGCGTGCGTGCGCACTTTTGACTTGCGTGTATCACTTGTGGTGCTTGCCCTCGCTGGCGGCAAAGGAGATGGAGTCGGCGAGCCAGTCGACCGCCTGCTCAATGCCCTCGCCGGTGCGCGCGTTGGTGCTCACGATTGACCACGGCCGCTCGTGGATGTGCTCCAGGCCCATCTTGGCGACGCACTCGGCGGGGCTCATGGCGTCGGGGCAGTCCATCTTATTGCACAGAAAGAGCACCGGCACGGGTCGCGAGCGCACGGCTGGGTCCGACAGCATCGTGTTGAGCTCGTCCTTGGCCACGCAAAGCCGCATGCGGTCCGTCGCGTCCACCACAAAGACCACCGCGTGCACCTCGCCAAAGTGCTGCGCCCACAGGTTCCGGTACCGGCCCTGGCCCGACATGTCGTACGCCGTGAAGCTCACGTTCTTGCGCCGAAAGCTCTCCACGCGAAAGCCCACGGTTGGCGCCGTCTCCTCGGGCTCCTGGTCCTCCGAGTTCGCCTCGCGCTGCAGGTAGTTGATCATCGTGCTCTTGCCGGCATTGTCCAAGCCCAGCACCACAACGTTGCACTCCTCGTGCTTGCCGAGCCGCATCGACAGCGACCGCAGCGACGTCGACAGCCGCCGCAGCAGCCGCGACATGCTTCCCACGCGCAGCCGTCCGCGCAGCCGTCCGCTCGCTCGAGTCTTTCGCGCTCGCGCGCGGTGGCCGGCCAGCGATGACTCGTGACTGCTGATTCTGCTGCTCTCCGCGTGGCGAATCCGTTGCCGCGCACCGGGGCAGGATAGGAAGATCATCGAGAAATGGCGGAAAGTTGTTGTTGTTTTCAGGCACCAATCGGTGCGCGAATTTGTCCACCCCGCCCCCCCGCCCCCCCCCGCGGCGCCCTACCTTGTGAAGCGTCCTCTCCGTCCTCGTTCGTAGAACCCGACGTTGTGGAGCGGAGGACGGCGCAGGACGACGCTGGGCGACGAAGGACGCCTCGGACTCGGATGGCGCCGCCAACGCTCAGCGGCGTGGAGCTCGGCCTGCTCGTGGGCCTGAGCGTGCTCTGCGTGGCGCTGGTGGTGATTGTGTATTCGGACGGAGGCAGCCGGCGCAGGCACGCGCAGTCACTGCAGGCGCGGCGGCGGCGCAGGGCACAACGCGGTGGAGACTTTGGCTATGATGCCGTCATGATCGACCACGTGGCGGACGGCGACCTGCAGCAGAAGTTCAACGTGGTCGACTATTTGGAGGCAGCGACGGCACGGAGGCTACAACTGCTCACGGCAGCGCACGGCAAGGACCTCGACCAGCTCGGCTCGCTTGAGCGTGAGGTCGAAGATCTCGAGCGCAAGCTGCAGCACACGCGCCGAGAGCTTGCCACGGGCGGCACAGACCGTGAAGGCCTGCGAAGACTGATCGACACGCGCGGCGCCGAGCTCTTTGGCACTGCTTGGCACACGTCCGTAAACGGTGCGCCGCCCCTCAGCCACACGGTGGCAGCCGACGAGGATGATCTCGAGTGGCGTGCCGCAGGGCCGCCCGAGGCAACTCGTGTGTATCCTTCGCCGCACCAGGTGCCGCGTCTTCAGCTTTCGAAGAAGTGAGTGTTCATGAGCTCTTGCTTTGCGTCTCGTCTCGGCCTGCCCTTCCAAATGTGCGACGGTGACCCTTCTGCAAGTGTTTCTCGGTGATTTCCTCCATGTCGCCTCCTACCACCTGTAATTTGATTGGATGTTACTACTTGTACACTCTCATGCACGTACTCTCCCATGCACATGCGTCCGCTTGTTCACGAACTTGCGTTTGCTTCTTCAAGCACTTTGCGCTGGCTCATACACTTCTGCTCGCTTGCTCACGCACTCTCGCTGCCACACACAATCTCTCTCTCTTCTTCTCTCACTCTCTTTCCCTTCTCTTCTCTCACCCCAGCAAACTAGGCGAGTTGAGCTGGTTCGATGGCGAGACGGCCTTGGCGCGACGTCCACCCGCGGAAATGGCGGCAATTTCAACCTTGCGCGTCCAGTCCTTGAGATTGCTGCGCAGCTCGTACATGTGCGCCTTTTGCGCGACGTAGTCACGCACGTGCGGCATCTCAGCGGCGGAGTCGTCTGACTCGGAAAGCTTGCGCGAGACGCGCTCCTCCTTGACGATCTCTGCGCCGACCTTGTTGATGTCGACGCGGATCTTCTCGAGGAGATCCTTGCGCGCCTGGATCTCCTTGCGCAGCCACTCGGTCTCGGAGAGGATGGTGTTGAGCTTCTTCTTGAGGTTGTTGAGCACCTGCACGGTGTTGCCCGTGGTGCGCTTGAGCTTGAGCAGGTCCTGGTTGCGCTCCTCGATCTTCGCGATGTACTGCTTGTTCTCGATCTGGAGCTGATGGAAGTCGATATAGTGCAGGACGTCGCCCATCTCCTCCTTCTGCTTGAGCTGCGTCTCGACCTTTTGGCTGAGCGACTTGATGGTGACGTTCTTGAGACGCAGCTTCTCGATGACGGCATCCTTTTGCTTGAGCTTCTCCTCCATGTACTTGACGACCTTCTCGGCCATGGTCTTGCCGGTGCGGAAGTTCTCTGCGCCGACGACAATGTCACGCTTGAACTCATAGGCCTCCTTCTTGAGGTCGGCGATGCGCAGGTCGGTCTCCTCGAGCACGGCGCGCAGCGAGTCAATGAGCTTCTCCGAGTTCACCTTGGTGTTCTCGATGTGCTTCTGCACCTCCTCGAACTCGGCGTTGGCGATGCCCAGCTTCTCGTCCATCGTCAGCGTCGCCCGCCCGCGCCCGCGCCGCCTCTTTCCGGCGCCCGCCGCGTCCTCCTTGTCCTTGAGCTCGCCCTCGAGCCGCGCCTTGTGCGCCTCCAGCAGGTCATTCTCCTGCTGCAGCTTCTTGTTCTCGCGCAGCAGCGCCTCCAGCTCGCGCTCCGCCGCCGACCCGCCGCCCGGGCGCGCCATGCTCGCCGCTCGCGCCGCGCCGCGCCTCGCAGCGCGCTCCAACCCGCGTCTCGCCCGAGCGCGCGCGCGCGACACAGAGCGAGAGAGAGAAAATGCAGCGCCGCGCCGTGCCGCCAGAACCCAAATCGATCCGTTGCGCCGCACCGGGACGCGCGCGCCGCGTCCCCCGGAACGGGCCGGAACCCTGAAACCACGCTTGTTGCGCCAGTGCGCTATTCCGCGCCGCAAGGGCGGCATCCGGCTTGGCGCCCTTTCCCCGCGCGCGCCGCAAGTGCCGCAAGCGCCGCAAGCGCCGCCACCCCGGCCTGCGGCGGCCGCAAGCAGCGGAAAAGCGAAAGGCCCACTTGCGCCGGCGCGCGCAAAGCGCCGAGGGCGGCCCGGCAAGGGCGGCGCCCGCCGCCAAGTAGACCACCCGCGGCGTGCGCAACCCGGCCGCCGTCGACTTCACGGACGAGGCGGGCGCCGAGGACGAGGACGACTTGGAGGAGAGAGCAGAGAAAGGGCGCGGCGCGGCGCGGCGCGGGCGGGCGGAGGCACGCAGCAGAACGCCTTCGCCCGCGCGGAGTGGGGTGGAGCGCGGCGGAGCGCGGCGCAGCGGAGCGCGGCAGCCAGAGGCGCGCGGCGGCAGACGACGAGCGGCCAGCCCCGCCAGCCCATCGCTCTCGGGCGCCATTTGAGACATTTTCAAATCGCGGACGCGGCTGCGCGGAGCGGCGCGGCGCGGCGCGGCGCGGCGCGGCGCGGCGCGGGCGGGAGGGCGGGAGGATGCGGCGCACGAGGTCGGTGGTGGCGGCCGCCGCGCGGCGCGGCAAGTCGACGCAGGCGGCGGCGCCCGGGCTGGGCGGGCCGGCGGTGGCCGCGGCGCAGCAGGCCGTGGACTACTCGCGCATGGGCTACAGCGACCTGATCCGCGAGGTGTTCACGGTGAACGAGCGCATGCACGTGAAGCAGGGGCTGCATAACATCCAGGCGCTCAACATGGCCATTGGCGATCCGGCGAGCGCCATCAACGCGGTGCATGTGACGGGCACGAACGGCAAGGGGTCGGTGTGCTGGAAGCTGGCGGAGGCGCTGCAGGCGACCGGGTCGCGCACCGGGCTCTTCGTGTCGCCGCACGTGTCGTGCTTTCGCGAGCGCGTGCGCGTGGACGGCGAGCTCATCACCGAGGAGGAGGTGGTCAAGCACCTGTCGTACATTATGACGCGCGCCGCGGCCGAGGGCATCCCGGCCACCTTCTTCGAGTTCATCACGGCGCTCGGCATGCACTACTTCGCGTCCAAGAACACCGACATGGTCGTGCTCGAGGTCGGCTTGGGCGGCCGCCTCGACTCCACCAACATCATCAAGTCGCCCGCGCTCACCGTCGTCACCAACGTCGGCCTCGAGCATACCCGCGTGCTGGGCAACACCGTCGAGGAGATCGCCTGGGAGAAGGGCTCCATCGCCAAGGCCGGCCGCCCCATGCTCATTGGCCCGCACGTGCCGCGCGGCCCGGTGGAGCGCATCTGCGCCGACCTCGGCGCGCCGCTGCACGTGCTTGCGCCGCCGCCGCCCACCGACCCGGCCGCGCCCGAGGGTGACTACGACGTTGAGAACGTCGCCATGGTGCGCGCCGCGCTCAACCTGCTCGGCCGCGACGCCTCCAGCCCGGCCGTGGAGGCCGCGCTCCGCAAGCGCCCGCCCTGCCGCTTCGAGATCGTGCCGCAGCGCCCCGGCGCCGCCTACGTGCTCGACGCCGGCCACAACGAGCCGGCGCTGCGCAACCTCTTTCGCTCGCTCGACGTCCGCGACGCCGACCTGCGCGCCCAGACTCAGGCCGAGCCCACCGACCACCTGCACCGCCAGCTCGTGCTCGCGCTCTCCTCGGACAAGGACCTCGACGCCTGCGCCGAGGCCGTCGCTGCCTCCGCGCACCTCTTCGACGGCGTCGTCTGCACGCAGGCCGCCACTGTTCGCGCCCAGACTTCCGACGCCATCCACGACAGCCTGCGCGCTGCCTTTGACCGCGTTGGCGCCACCACCCCGCTGCAGGCCGCCCCGTCTCTCGAGGATGCGCTCAACCTCGCGGACGCCGATGCCATCGCCTCCGGTCGCCCGGCCGTTACCGTCGCTTGCGGCAGCATCTTCATGATGACCCAGGTCCGCCAGCACCTCAAGATGGACTTTCCCGTCGACCCGGTCGCGCACAAGGGTCTCTAGAGGCTATACTCAAATCATCCGTCCTGTGTGTATGACATGTGTGTGCTTGAGAGCGACCATGACCAAACGAGAGAGAGAGAGAGACAAAGAGAGAGCCTGAGGCCCAGTACGAGAGCGACCCTTGGCTCGAGCACAGCCGCCATCGCCTCGCGCGGCTCGCGCGCAAGGCCGACATGGCACCTCGTCAGCACGATCCGCGAGCGACCTGCGTCAGGCTCGGATGCCACATGCATGACGCCGTCGCGCTGGCAGCCAGCCCCACATCATCATCATCAGCAGCAGCAGCAGCAGCAGGTGGTTGCACGCCGGCGCCGTGACGGCCTCGCGCGAGGCCCTCTCCTCGTCCTCGTCCTCGTCCTCTTCCTCGTCCTCGTCCTGGTGTCGTCGGCAGCGCGACCGCGGCGGCGGCAGAGCCCGAACCGGAGCCCGAGGCGGCGTCGCGCCGGGTCGCAGGCGCGCGCGCGCGCGGAGGATGCTGCACGCGCACGCGACGGAGTCGCTGCTGCGGCGGCGCGGCGGCGGGCGGTCGTCGCCGGCGCACGGGCACGGGCACGGGCACGGGCACGGAGCGCATGCGCATGGGCACGGGCAGCCGGGGGGCGAGGCCGAGGGCGGCGACAGCGACGGGTCCGGGCGCGGGTCGCGGCGGCGCGGCACGACGGGGACGATCCGCGCGGGCGAGCTGCGCGTGGCGCAGCAGGGCGCGGCGCAGGAGCGCAGGCGCATGCGGCAGCGGTCGCCCGCCGAGACCGCGGAGGCATGGCTGCATAGCAAGCTGGGCCGCATCCTGCGCGAAGCCTCGCAGGCGCGCGCCACGCAGCTCGAGGCCTGCGTGGTGGCCGCGGCCATTCAGGGCGACGAGGACAGCGGCGACCGGCACGTCGAGTACGACATCGAGTGTAACATGCGCGTGACCGGCTTCTCGCGCCGCTACACCGAGTTCAAGCAGCTCGACGCGCTCCTGCACAGCCGCTTTCCGGGCTTCACGCTGCCGCCGCTGCCCGACATCTCACGTCGCTTCAAACTCTTCTCGCGCCGCACGCTCGACCGCGAGTACGTCATGTCCAAGGGCGCCCTACTCAACGACTACCTGGCGGCGCTGGCGGCCATTCCCGCCATACGCTGCTCGCCCGAGTTCCTTAGCTTCGTCATGAACGCGCCCAGGATCTCGATGCTACACAAGCCGCGCGAGGCCGCCAGTAAGTCAGCCAAGACCGTACTCTATGCCATCGCGCGTCACCACTCCGAAGACCATGGTCCCGCGCCGCCCCCGCCTCTCACGGCGCGCCAGGCCTCGGCGCCGCAGCCCCACCCGCAGGACTCCTTCGACTCTCTCCAGCAATACCCGCACTCCCCGCGGCGCCAGGGCACGCCCCCGCAGCCGCCCGCCGCACCGGGCCAGCTGCCCGCCGTGGCCCAGCCGCAGCGCCGCCAGCCCTCCGTCGACTTCTTCGCTCAGGAGGACCTCTTCAACAGCGCCGATTCGGTCAGCAGCGACGAGTCCGACATGGACGAGGACCTCCTCGATGCGCTCCGGCGTGGGGGCGACCCCAACGACGCGCCGGCCCTCATCGAGCTGCCCTGGCGCGCCAACGTCACCCACCCTCTCGTCGCGCAGACACGCGGCGTCGTGCTCAAGGTCTCGTTGCCCGGCTGCAGCTCCCTCGACGACGCGCGCTCCGCGCGCACCCTCATCGTGCACATCGACCAGCCTACCGTCGACCTCGACCTCTACGAGGCCGATATCGACGAACGCGGCCGCCTTTGCGGCCGCGCCTGGATCGACGGCTTTCACCTCGAGATCACTGGCCAGTTTGTCGAGCCGGCAGAGATCAAGGACGAGGGTGACGCCGAGAAGCAGCCTTCTGAGCCCACTGGTACCTTGTCCATTGGCCTCGTGGCCCAGACACCGCCTCAAGCAAGGCGCTCCACCGATCGAAACTGAATTCCAGCGAAAAGAGCACCCCAAGTAAACTAGAGAGCAGCAAAGTATCGTTCGTCGTGGCACGCACGAAACACTGATTTTCTCTCGAATCGCTAGGGCCAGAGTCGCTCGGGCCGGTGATACAGGGTTTTAAAAGGCTCTAGCTACCAGCTGGCTGCTCTAGCTAGAGCCAAAGGGAGATCCAGGCGCCCCACTTCCTCAAGCTCGGACACTCAGGCTCGGCCTTTGGAAACAAAAGCTCGGAAAGTGTACTCACGACCCCAAAAGGGCCCGGCCTTTGCAGAGCTCTGAAGAAGTACTCACTGTCAGGAACCCGGCCTTGGCAAAAGGGCTTGGCCAATCCCGTCGCTGAGACCGTCTTTGCAGCCAGAAAACCCAAACAGCGTAGCTTCTCAATTGATTTTGGCGTTGGAGAGGTCAAGCTCAGGGTGCATTTTGGCAAACTTGGCGAGCATCTCCTGCTTTTGCTGCTCGTCGGAGGTGGGGAGGCCCATCTGCTTCTGGCGCTGGTCGTACATCATTTTCTCGACGGTCTTGCGCGTCTCGCCATCGAGGTCGGAAAGCTTGGAGTTCTCGGGCTCGACCTTGCGCGTGTTGATGACGGGCCCGCCCTTGACGACGCAGTCCCACCAGCCCATGGTGTTGGTCTTCTCGAAGTAGACGGCAATGAGGCGGCCGCCATCCTTGCGATCCTCGAGGGTCCAAGTGGCGTCCTCCGTGCGGATGGTGTCGTTGAGCTCGCCTTCGATGACGGGCGGCTGATTGCGCAGGCCCACCTTGATGTGCTTCTTGGAGAACTCGCAGACCACGTCGCGCGACTTGATGCCGGCGGGCACCGGCACGCTGATGTTCACCTCGCTGAGCGTCTGCGTCCAGCTGTAGGTGTCCATGTCGGCGCCGTTGCCAGCGTTGGGCTTTAGCTTGCCCTTGGCGTCCTCGTCCTCCTCGTCCTCGTCCTCGTCCATCTTGGCGGCGCCAGTGTTGCCGCCGGCGGCAGCGGCGGCGGCAGCAGCTGCGGCGGCCGCGTCGCCGCCCGTGCTGGGCGCCTCGAACTGGGCAACCTTTTTGAGCGTGGGGGCGGCGGCCGCCGCCTGGCCATTGTTGATATCGTCGTCGTCGTCGAGCATCTCGATCTCCACCTCGGTCTCCTTGCCGGACGCGGTGCGCGCCTTGGTGGTCTGCGCCTGTGCCTGCGCCTGCTGCTCGGCGGCGGCCTTCTCTGCGGCGCGCTGCGCGCGCTGGGCCTCCAGGGCGGCGCGTTTCCGCTCCTCCTCGGCCTTGGCCTGCTGCGCGCGCATGATCTGCTCCTCCACGGCCTTGGCCATGGCTCCCTTGACCTGGTCCTCGGGCGCGCCCGTGAAGAAGTCCGTCTTGCGCCGGAGGAAGCCCAGCATGACGTCCAGCAGCGGCTCGATGCCCGGCCCGCGCGTGCGCGACACCTGCTGCGCCAGCCCCAGCAGCACGCCGTCGAACTGCTCCTCGTCCGTCATCCTGCCCGCCCGCCCGCGCGCCGCCCGCCCGCCCGCCCGCCGCGCGCCGCCCGCCTCGCCTCCTTCGCGCTCTGCCGCCGCGGCGCGCGCGCGCCCCGCCTTCTTCTTTCTCGAAAGAGTTCACCTCGGCGACTGTGAACTCGTGGCGGTTGGCCGTCGCGGGCGCGGCGGACCTGCTGCTCGCGCTCGCCGGGCACGGGCACGGGCACGAGCACGGGCACGGGCACGGCTCGGAGCCGCGCCAAATTTGACAGGGGCAGACGCGTAGGCTCGACCGAGGCGAGGCCTTGCATCAGAATCTACGTTGCTCAGAATTTACTCGCTCTTGCTGATTTTAGTCGGCCCGGCGGCAACCTGTCAGAGAGAGGCCCAGGGCACGTCCGGGTCGTACGGCAGGCCGTCGCCGTTGATCATGCGACGCACGCCGTCGACGGGGCCGCCGGACTTGACGGAGAGCTTGCCCATCTCCTCGGCGGCGCGCTGACGCTCGATGGCGGTGCGCATCTCGTGCGGATCGCGCATGGCGGTGCGCGACGCGGCGCGTGCGCGCGCACGCTCGAGCTCCTCCTCCTCGTCGTCGATGATGTCGGCAGGCTCGGAGCGGTGTTGCGCGAGGTCGCGGAAGACGCCAGACATGGACACCTGCGAGAGTTGCTCGCGGAAGGCCTCGAACATGGCCTGCTGCGACTTCCACAGCGCGGCGAGCTCCTCGCGCACCTGCTCCACGCCGATCTCCTCGGGGCCGTCCTCGTCCTCAGCGCCATCCAGACCTGGCGCGCCGTCGGCCCCGGGTCCGCTGCCGCCATGGCCTTGCCACGCACCCTGGACGCGCTTTACGGCGCCTACAATCCAGTCCTGCGCCACGGCGAGCGCGTTGGGCTCTTCCACCGGCTCCGTTCCGGCCCCGCCCTCCGTCGCGGCCTCCTCCCGGCGGCGGCTGCGGCGACCGGTCGCCGGAGCCGAGGCAGCCTTAGGCTGGGCCCGTCCGGCGCCGCCGCGCGGAGCGGCCTTTGGGGTGGAGCCGCTGCCGCTCTCCCCGGCTGCGGAAAAGGCGCTCAGATCGATGCCCTGCGCGGCCGCAAAGAGCCTGGCAACGAAGCCCTTGGGTGCCTCCACTGCGGGCGGCGGCGCCGCCTTGCGCATGATGCCAATCTCCTCAAGCACGGAGCCCACGCCCACGCCCTCGAAGACGCGCCGGTCCACCTGGCCGGTCCTCGCCGCGAGAATGAGCATGATGGGGCCCAGTACGAAGAGGGCGCCAAAGAGGAAGAGCGACAGCGTGCGCAACAAGCGCGCGCAAAAGCCCCGCCGCCGCGGCCGGTCCTCCTCGTCGGAGTCCTCCTCGGAGTCCTCCTCGGAGTCCTCCTCGCCGCGCTCACGTCGACGACGCCGGCGCTTGCGCTCACGGCGACGGCGCGCGTCCGCACGCTCGCTGAAGCGCGCCCGCACGCCCTTGCGCCCGGGCGGTGCCGCAATTGCTGACAGCGGCACGCTCGGGGCGCGCGCAGTGCGTGTGGCGCCCTCGAACTCGTACAGCCCCTGCGCCGTGTCCTCCGACGCCCAGCTCCCGGCTTCCGGGCCCGGCACGACGGGCGGCGCCGCGCCTTGCCGCTGTCGGCGGCGCCTCGTCGCCCCGGCCTCGCGCGAAAAGGCCGTCGACGAGCCCGCGCTCGGGTCGTCCATTCCAGCGGGGCCAAGCTCGTGCGCAGGCTGCGGCGGCTCCCATGCCACTTCCACCGCCTGCGCCATGCTGGCCGGGCGCAAGCCGCCCGCCCTCTGCGTGGGCCCTCCGCGTGGCCGCCGCCCGCCGCCCTCCGCGAGCCTCGCTTTCTCAATGACTTTTGCTTTGCTCGCGCGCTCAAGGCTTTTGCTCGTCGCTGTGCTCGGCGGTGCAGGACAGGCACAAGAGGGGGCAGGTTTCTTCGCTCGAAGCCGGGGCCGAAGCGAGAAGGAGCCCATCACGATGACCTACGAAAGCACGTCGTTGTGCCTTGTAAAGGTCCATCGCCGTGTCTTGCAGAAGCACGTCGCTGTCCCTTTTGCAGAAGCCTTTTGCAGCAGCGCATGTTTGTGCGTTGCACTACTCATCATCACAGTCAAGAAGAAGCATTTCGAGCACGGAGACGCACGCCGCTGCGCATTGGAACCAGACAGCTCCTCGCTGTGCGTCCATTGGGCGCGCATTGCACGCACGCGAGAAGCACGCCGCGCAGTGCAGTTCGCGACCTTCCGTCAGCGTCTTCGCCACCTGAGCCCTTGCCTCGCCCGCCATGTTTTCGCAGCCTTGCACGCCTCCGAGTCGCTTCGCATCCCAAACACCTTCTCCCGCTTCGCATCCTCCTGCCCAGGCTCTCATCAGGCTCATCGCCCGAGTCCAAGTCCCACTAGGCCTACTAGGCTAATGTTGCCGATGATGACCCAGGGCAGCTCGGCAGCTCGGCTCCGCGCGCACCGGGTCCGCGCACGCGGGAACGGGAAGCCGATAGGGCGGGCGATAGGCCCGTTGATCCGTGGCTGCGCGGCCTCGACTGGCGCTGTTCTCCCCGACTTGGGCGCGGCAGTTGCCTGGTTTGCGGCGGGCTTTGGCGCTGTTTGGGGCGCGCGAAGCCGACTTGCGCGGCTGCCTGGCGCCGCGGCTGGCGGCCGCCTCCTCCCGCTCCTCGCGGCGGCGCGCGCGTTCGAATCGCGCGCGGCGCGCGGCAGAGCGGGAGCGCGGCCGGCGGACGGCGCGCACGGAGGCGCGGCGGCGCGGCGGGCACGGCGCGGCGCGGCGCGGACTCGGAGGGCGCGGCGCGGGCCTCGGCGGCAAGGATGGGCGACGCGGGCAACGGCGGCGAGGGCGGCTTCGCGCCGCTCAAGTTCAAGTCCAAGCGCAAGGGCAAGGCGAAGAACTACAACCAGGTGCTGGGCGGGCTGGCGGCGGCGAGCAAGGCGCCGGCGGCGCCGGCGCCGGCGGCGCCGGCGGCGCCGGCGGCCGAGGCGGCCAAGCAGCCGCAGCAGCAGCAGCAGCAGCAGCCGCAGCTGCCCAAGCCGCAGCTGCCGCGGGCGCCGCCGTCCGCGACGGGCGGGCTCGCGCAGCAGCAGCCCGCGCAGCAGCAGCCCGCGCAGCAGCAGCAGCAGCCGGTGCAGCAGCCGGTGCAGCAGCAGCCGGTGCAGCCCATGCACCAGCCCATGCACCAAATGCACCAGCAGCCGATGCAGCAAATGGGCATGGGCGACATGGGCCAGTATGCCCAGCAGCAGCACTATATGCAGCAGGGCATGATGCCGGATATGAGCCTTCTGGCACAGCAGCAGCAACAGATTGCGCAGATGCAGATGCAGCTTCAGATGCAGCAGCCGATGCAGATGGCGCCGGATATGATGCAGGTGCACCAGCAGCAGCAGGCGCAGATCGAGGCGCTGCAGGCGCAGTTAAATGCGCTCAAGATGCAGCAGCAGGCGCCGCCCCAGCAGCAGCAGCAGCAGCAGCAGCAGCAGCCGCGGGCGCAGGCCAAGCCGTACCAGCCGCGCAAGGGAGGCCCGCGTTTGCCGCCGCCGCAGACGCAGGACGTGCGCGTGACGGACGCGCAGGAGGCGAACGCGCCGGCGCCGGCGGCGACGCAGCCGCGCGGGCCCGGCGGGTCGAGCGCTTGGGCGCGGCCCAAGACCTGGGTCGCGGAGCAGGACGACAAGGAAGAGGCCGAGGACGACCTGCCGTACGGCGACCCCAACTCGACCGCGGACAACTTCGTGACCAAGTCCGACAAGCAGGGCTGGATGTATCGCAACAAGGACAAGAAGGAGGCGCGCGAGGCCATGGAGCGCGAGCTCTTCGGCGAGGAGCGGCACATGAGCGCCGGCCTCGACTTCGACAAGTACGACGACATCCCGGTGGAGTCGTCCGGCCACGGCATCCCGGATCCGCTGGACGTGTTTACGGACGCCGGCTTTTGCAAGCCGCTCATGGACAACATTCAGCGCGCCAAGTACTCGCGGCCCACGCCCATCCAGAAGCACGCCATCCCCATGGCCATGAACGGCCGCGACGTGATGGCCTGCGCGCAGACCGGCTCCGGCAAGACGGCCGCCTTTCTGTTTCCCATCATCAACGCCATCATCGTGCAGGGTCTCGGCTCCTCGGGCATGGGTGGCCGCGGCGGCCGCGGCGGCTACGGCCGCACCGGGACGCCGGCCGCCCTGGTGCTGGCGCCCACGCGCGAGCTGGCCTCGCAGATTCACGACGAGGCGCAGCGCTTCACCTACCAGACGCCCGTGCGCTGCATCGTCGCCTACGGTGGTGCCGACATCCGCATGCAGATGGACGAGATCTCGCGCGGCTGCGGCATCATCGTGGCCACGCCCGGCCGCCTGGTTGATCTGATCGAGCGCCGCCGCGTCTCGCTGCGCGGCATCAAGTTTCTCGTGCTCGACGAGGCCGATCGCATGCTCGACATGGGTTTCGAGCCGCAGATCCGCAAGATTGTGCAGCAGTACGATATGCCGCAGGTTGACACCTCGCAGGGCGGTCGCCAGACGGCCATGTTCTCGGCGACCTTCCCGCGCGACATCCAGCAGCTCGCTGGCGACTTTATGGCCGACTACATCTTCGTCACGGTCGGTCGCGTCGGCTCCACCAACTCCAGCATCACCCAGAACTTCGTCTGGGTCGAGGACGCCCGGAAGAAGATCAAGCTCGTCGAGAAGCTCCGCGAGAGCAAGGGGCTCACGCTCGTCTTCGTCGAAACCAAGCGCAACGCTGACATGCTGCATATGGACCTTTACCGCCACGAGGGCATCCCATGTACCTCCATCCACGGCGACCGCTCGCAGCGCGAGCGTGAGCAGGCGCTTTGGGAGTTCACCACCGGCCGCGTCAATGTGCTCATTGCCACCGAGGTTGCCGCGCGTGGTCTCGACATTCCCAACGTCATGCTCGTCATCAACTACGACATGCCTTCGGAGATCGACTCCTACGTGCACCGCATCGGCCGTACTGGCCGCGCCGGCAACAAGGGTGAGGCCATCAGCTTCATCAACGAGAAGAACCTCCATGTCGCCGCCGAGCTCGTTCGCTTGCTCGAGGAGACCCAGCAGGAGGTGCCCAGCTGGCTTAAGGGCCTCGCGAGCCAGGCCGAGCTCGGCGGCGGCGGCGGCGGCCGCGGCGGCAGGGGTGGTCGCGGTGGTGGCAGCTTCGGCGGTCGCGACTACCGTAACATTGGCGGCGGCGGTGGCGGTGGCCGCAGTGGCGGCCGTGGCGGTGGCCGTGGTGGCCGCGGCGGCGGCCGTGGGGGTGGTCGCGGCGGCCGTGGCGGCGGCGGCGGTGGCGGCGGCGGCGGCGGCGGCGGCGGAGGCGGCTCCGACTCTTGGTAAACGCTTCTTCGGGCACACCATGCATGCCTGCATGGCGCGCGCACGCATACCTCGCACGAAGTCGTATTCCTGTCTCTAACTATCCACAGTTCCAATCTGCCCCTGGCGAGATCAACCTCACCAGGTGCGCAGCCTTTTAGAACTTAGCCTGCTCCCGGCTTGCATGCCTCTGCGCCTGCCTGCCACGTACCCCTTCCCAGCAACAACAAGAAGAAACAGAGAAGAAGAAGAAGAAGAAAAAGAAGAACGACAACAACAACAAGGAGAAAAGAAGATGTGATGATGATGTGCGCCATTTTGCTTTCTATTCCTTCCTCGTCAAAACCCCGCTCTGCCTATCGGCAGCGAGCACTCCCACTTGCAGGCCGGCCAAGAAATCATCCCAAGAAGAAGAGGAGAAAGAAAAAGGGACAAGAAGTTGTGTTGATCGCACATGCACAAGCCAGCCAGCTTCTCCCATCCTTTTTTGCTTACATACACATCGTATCAGAACAGCATTAGGGGCCACTCTCCTACCGGCGAGAGCTGCACGGTTCGGTTACCAAAGAGCTCCGCCACAAAGATGGCCGGCCGCGTCGCATGCAGTGCTACGTCAACGTCGTGTGGCCAGCGCAGGTCATGGGCCAAGACGCGAATCACCTCTCCGGTCTCCGCGCGTCGCATCACGACAGCATCGGCCTCCACAGTAAAGACCACGTCGAGGCGTTGCGAGTAGGCCACGGCCGACATGTGCGTAAGCCAAGGCATCGCGCCCAGCTCCACGCTTGAGCGCGTCCCGCAGATGCCCCCCGAGGGCCAGACGTCGAGAATATCGCCGGTACGAGAGAATACTTGAACGCGACAATTTTCGCGATCTGCGACGTAGATGCGCTCGCGCGTCGTGTCGTACGCCAAGGAATGGAGCACCTGGAATTGACCCGGGGCAGTACCCGTTCCCCGGTCCCAGTCTCTGATGAAGGCGCCCGTCTCCGAGTCGAAGACCGCCACGCGCGTGTGAAGGTAACCATCCGAGACGTAGACCTCCGAGCGGGCGACGTCCACGGCCACGTCGGTGGGCTTGTTGAAGGACCCGGGCCCTGCCTCAGTCTCCTGAAAAGTGCCAATCTTGAGCAGGACGGCGCCTGTCTTGGCATCAAGCTTAAATACCTCTTGCGACGCCGTGTCCGTGACCCAGAGGTACCCTTTGGGGTCGCACGAGAGCCCATGCGGCCCGCGAAAGAGACCGGCGCCCAGGGACCGCAAGAGGCGGCCTGTGGTCCGCTGGAAGACAAAGATTGTCTCGGACTGGATCAGCGGAGTCCGGAAGTAGTCGTTGCTTCGGCGGGACAAGACGTACACCGTGCGGCCGTCCGCAGACACGGCCGTCGCGGAAACCTGGCCCAGCGACGCCGGGCCTGGCAGGTCGTCCGCGGCGGCCTCGGCGAAGGGCCGCTCCGCGTACACCGAGGGCGAGAAGGCTGTGAGGTTGTCCATAATTCTGCACAGCGGCGTGTCACGATTCCCGGCCGGGAAGTGAGGGTAGTACATGTAGTACTGGTTGCACATTTCCTCGTGGCGCGTAAGCGAGGGGCCGACCCGGGTGACCCAGGTCGCCTGCGACGTATTGTAGTGGCAGTGCAGCTTGAGCACGTCGCCCTTGCGCAGCGTGAGGCCATTGTCCGAGATGTACTTGAAGACCTGCGGCTCCTGGACGGAGCTGTTGAACACCGTGCCCACCAGGAGGCCGTCGCGGAAGAGCTCCGTGACCCACTGCCGGCCCTCGCCATGCCCGTGATTGCGGTACGCGGACACGACGCCGTCCTGGGTCACCTCGCAGGCGGCCACCACGTCAATGTCAGGCGACTGCGGCGCAAGCTTAAAGGTTGAATTGTGCAGGAGTGCCACCGCCACGCCCTGCTCGCGCGGGCAGTTGCTGCGCGAGCCGGCGCAGGAATTCCAGCGCTCCACGACACCGGCATCGAGCTCCTTCACGCGCAGCTGCACACCAGCGACGATGGGCTCGCGCGAGCGAATGACGTCCTCCGGCACCTCAAAGTGCACGTTCAGGTATAGGTACGGTGCGTCCGTGCCAGGCCCCACAAAGAAGCCAGAGCCCGGCGTCATGTTGAAGGGCGTCGGGACCTCCTGTCCGGTTCGCGCCCAGGCGAAGACGATCATTGCGTCCAGGTTCTGGTTCTTGCTCACGACCCAGAGCGGCGCTGCCTTGGGCTCGTCCGCCGCCTTGACGGTCGACTTGTACACAATCAGGTGGTGTACGATACGCTCGTCCACGAGCGGGATGAAGGATTCCACCAACCCTCCAGCCTTCATTTCGAAAGGCCCAAAGAGCGCCTCGTTCGTGCCAGCGCGTGCTCGCTGCAGCGCCGGCGTGAACATCTCCACCTCGTAGCGCATCGCCTCGTCGTCCTGCAGGCCATCGCCCGAAAGCTTCGGCACCCCGTCGCCGCCATCGTCACCGGCCTGTGTTGCGGGCTTGAGCAAAAGCACCAGGACGCCCAGCACCAGCGCGAACACGAGCTGTCCGCAGCGCCGGAAGAGGCCCTGGCCGGGCCGGGCCGCCGTGAGCGCGGGCTCCATCTCCATCACGGTCCCTTCCGCCTCGTCGTCATCCTCAAGGATGAAGTCCTCCTCGTCGAGGTCCGCGGCGCCCAGAGCCTCCTCCTGCGCTGCGCGCGCCTCCATATCGCGCAGTCTGCGCGCCTCCTCGCGCGCCGCGCGGAGGCCTTCCGCCTCCATGGACCCGCTCCGCGCCAGGCCGGCCCTCATGGCGGCCTCATCCTCGCAGCTCGCGCCGCGGACCAGGTGCGCGGGCACGCGCCAGCCGCCGCTCTCCGCGCCGCCGGGCTCCATGCCTGGCCGCGCCGCCGCGCCGCCGCGCAGCCGCGCCGCCGCCGCCGCGCTGCCGCGGCCTCGGGGCCGATTGAGGTCTGGTCACCGCGACGCCATGGGGGTGCGGCTTGTGCTGTCGCGCCGCGCGCTCATGGGACAAGAGTCAATGCGGCTTTCCAGCGCTCGCCTTGGCTTGGCGTGCCTGCCAGCAGCGATCGAGGAGCTGGCGCTCAGGCTGACGGAGGAGAAAGGGAGAGAGCGGACGCCTTCATTGCCGCCTTCTCTTCAGCCTTCACAGCAGTCACGATGAGCTGGAGCTTGGTCGTAGCGGACTCAGCTACGAGCGCGCCAGCTACTCTAGCCTGAGGGGGCGACGCCGCGACAGCGGAGCACGTTCGGAGCTCCGGCGGCGCTCTCTCGCGAGTCTTCTGCTACTGTATCGATATCCAAGATTAATTACGACCACCACCCACTGCACAGTGGAAAATAACCATCAGTCGGATTTTTTGGAGTGCGCGGCGGAGAGGTTTTCGGAGGGCGCATCGGGCGCATCTGGCTGGACAGGTTCCGTGGGCGTACGCACGAGCTCCAGCAACGTATTGAGCTCTTCGGCGGAGCTGTCTTTCTCTCCCTGAGCTCCGGCAGGACGATCACTGGCTAATGTGAGACCTGAAGGCCGCGGGACCAAGAGATTGACGAGCGTCCGTTTCGCAAGGGCGCCAGTCGGGCTTGTTTGTGCAGCCGCGGCGTCCGCGTGCGCCCTCGACGTTGTCTCCCCGGCCTCCTCTTCGGCCTTCAGTTTCCTCTTGTCTTCTTCTTCTGCTGCTGTGTCCGCGCCGTCGGGCTTCACGTCGAGCTTGTAGCGCGACGCGGTCTTTCGGCGCATCATCTGAATGGCCTGCGAGGCGCGCTGCTGCGCAACGGAGTTGGTCAGGAGGTCCACGGGGATGACGCGGCGCGCAAGGGATGTCCTTGCGACGTCCTTCCCATGGCCGTAGCGATGGAGGATGTTTTCTGCAATCTGCGTGGCGAGGTGCGAGACGGTTTCCGCCTCGTTTTCGAGAATTGCGTTGAGCGGGCTGAGCGCCTTGTGGCCGAGCACACTGGCCGCTTCGGCGGCGTTAGGGTTCTTCTTTTGCTCGCGCACGCGCTCCAGCTCGGACTCGAGAATGGCTATGAGCTGGTCGCGGTTCGCCTCGAAGCCCTCGGACTGGTACGTGCGGCGGCCGATCTTGTGCTCCTCCTGCAAAATGCGATTCTCCATGACCCAGTCGGCCGTGAGATCGATGATCTTGGAATCGGGCAGGTGTGCCTTGGCATCGAGCCGGAATCCTGGCAGCGCTTTGACAACCGCAATCACCATCTGCGCCATCTCCGCCGGCAGGCTCTGGCTGAACTCGGCCGACTTCTTCACTTCAACAAAGGCCTCCACGAGAATGGCCAGCAGGATGTTCATGAGAATGAAGTACGCCAGGAAGATGAAGGTGTAGTAGAACATGACGGCGGCTCCCAGGCTCGGGTGCATGAAGAGCTCCTCGCTGACGGCAATGTCGCCGAGAAGGATGGAGAAGCACGTGTTGAAGGAACGGGCGACGGTGGAAAAGCCGATGATGCTGGACCCAAAGATGATGTACGCCAGGCCGGCGTAGCAGGAGAAGATCATGGTGAAGAGGATGGCAAAGTGCGCCAGGTCTGTAGCTGCGTTGGTGATCGTGCGTGTGACGAGGCCCATGCGTTTCTGAAAATCGAGCACCTTGAGAATGCGCAGCACAACCAGGATGAGCGCCACGCCGTTGTATGCCATGTACTGCAGGATGAGGTCCGACATCTTGTTGGTGAGGGCGAAAGCATCGAGCATCTCGCTCATGCCAGTGCGGTTGACACCTAGGTAGCGGGCCTCGGCCTCCAGGTCCAGGTACACGTTGTACCGCTCCTGTGGCTCATACTCGGCCGCCCATGAGTTGTAAAAGGTCACCCAGTTCATGGCGTTGTAGGCGAGCAAGAAGATGTTGATCATGTCGATGTAGTTCCAAATGGACTGGAAATACGCCAGCGGGTTACCCGTGCGATGAAAGTCCAGCACCAGGTCACGCACCTCGGTCAGTAGGTTGAGCGCCGTGAGAATGAGAAAGACAATCTCCAGCTTAAAACGCACCGCGTCCTGCTCCGTCGTGTACGACTCCACGCGGAACGTCTGCACCAGGTAGGACATGGAGATGCGGCCGCCTTCCTCAAAGGTGTAGCTCACTTTGGTGTTGGCAAACATGCGCACCTCTGCATTGTACGTGATCACATTCACGGACATGGCGTTGGTATCGCTGTCCAGGTAAAAGCCCTCGCGCATGTATGCAAGGTACTTTCGAGCGCGGTCGTAGCCCAAATTTACATCCAGATAGACTGGATAACCGCCCATGGTGTCGTCATCCCCGACCTGGAAGTAATGGAAGCCGTACGGCATGCCTAGCGCGCTCACTTCGTTCAGGTCCGATAGGTTGTAGTACAGGTTTTTGGCCTTGTACACGGTGGCGTCCGTGTTAAGTGAGCTATTGCGCAAGAAGACCGGGTCTGCGCCGTACGGGTTCTTGGCGGCGTTTCCAGTCGCGCACTGGTCACCCAGCCTCGCGAACCGATTTCCGGGACACGTCCCGCGCTCGAGACGTTCCTGCATGAGCAGGACGCCGCCCACGATACGGTTCGAAGACGCCAGGTACCGCTTGCGGGGGATGAGTGGGTCCGGCGTCAGCCGCTCAATGGTCTCCGGAGTGAAGTAGTTCCACAGCTCGAACTCCACCGCAAGCGCGTCCGTGAAGACGCGCTCGCAGCAGTCTCCCAGGTCCAGCCCGCATGCCGCGTTGTTGCATTCCGTGTCGCACTCGTCGTTCGCCAACATGTCGCAGTAGCACAGGTCCGAGCACATAAATGTGAGCAGGTCGGCCGTGTCCTCGCAAGAGCCATTGTCGTAGTAGCACGCGCCGATGTTGCACGCATCGTCGCAAATGCTGTTGTACATGAGAGCATATGTGCAAGCGCCTCCTGAGGCCGTCTCGCACTCCTCGCTCACGTCTTGCCCGGCGCCAGTGTCATAACACTCCCAAAACTGATAGTCGAATTCGCAGTTGGACTTCTTCTCGCACGTTGTCGGATTGTCACTGCAGGCTTCGCAGGAACTCGTCGAGCTGCATGCCGTTGCGAGCTGGCGACGTCTTGAGGCCGTGCAAGAGCTGCCGTCCCAAGTGCAGGCCGCATTGTTGGCGCACGCGACACCGTCAGCGCACATCGCGCACGTGTTACTGCAGGATGCTGTCGTGCACGCAGAGCCGCTCCAATAGCACCCCGCGGGACTGCTCAAGCAACCCGTCTGCAGGCCACACAACGCGCAGTTAGATGCGCAGGTTGATGCAGCGTAGCAGGATGAGGCGCTCCATGTGCAAGCTGTATTGCTTTCGCATGCGGTGGAGTCAGCGCACTCGCCGCATGTGTTTTCACAGGTCCTCGCCGTGCACGTCGACCCGGTCCAGAGGCAGTTGGCCTCGCTGCCGCTACAGGCTGTGGACTCGCTGCAGAGAGAGCAATCTGACGAGCAACTCGCAACAATGCATGCGCTGCCGTCCCATGCACAGGCTGCGTTCTCGGCACACGCGGGACTGCTGGTGCATGCACCGCACGTGTTGCCACAATCCGCGAGGGTGCAAGTGCTTCCGGTCCAGAAGCAGCTGGCGCCACTTCCGCTGCAGGTCGTGGAGTCGCTGCAGAGCGCGCAGTCTGCTTCGCAGTCTGCTGCATCGCAGAGAGATCCGTCCCACGCGCAGGCTGCGTTGCTTGTGCAGGCAGTACTGTTGGTGCACTTGCTGCACAAATTGCTGCAGTCCGCAACTATACAAGCGCTCCCATCCCACGCACAGGCGGCGTTCTCCGCGCACGCGGCACTATCCACGCAGATGCTACACGTGTTGCCGCAGTCCGCTGAGGCGCAGGCGCTTCCATCCCAGGCGCAGCCATGCGCACTGGCTCCGCACTCAGCTGAATCGACGCAGGTCGCGCAATCCGAGTCGCAGGCAGACATCGCGGCGACGCAAGCGGAGCCGTCCCAGGAGCAGCCGGCCGCGCTGCCGTCGCACTCTGTTCCGGTCGAGCAGCTGCCGCATGTCTCGTCACAGTCATCGAGCTTGCACGCGAGTCCGGTTGCATCCCAGAAGCAGGTTGGGTTGAAGGCGCAGGCGTCCTCGTCTGCACAGTACTGGCACTCATTGGCACAGAGCTCCAGGTTGCTGCACGAGAGAAGTTCAGGATCCCACGAGCAGAAGCCCGGCCGCGCATTGAGGCACGGGCCCGAGTCGATGCAGAGTGTGCAGTCATTCGCGCAGATTTCGTCCGCGTAGCACGCTTCGCCGTCCCAGTAGCAGGGAGCGCGCACGGCGCCACACTGAGTCTCGTCGCACGCGAAGCACGTCTGTGAGCACGTGTAGCTGGAGACGTCTTCGACGACCGCGTCTTCGCAGCCGTTGTCTGCAGTCCAGGCGCACCCCTGGTCGCTTCCGACGCAGGCAGTCTCATCTGCGCAAGTGGAGCATGTGGTGGCGCACGAAGAGGTCTTGGTCTTGCACTCGTATGCATTGACGTCCCAAGCACACAGGGTGTTGCGCGTGCAGTCTGCCTGTGTGTAACAGTAGTCGCAGCCATTGATGCACATGCCGTAATTCTCGCATGAGGTGGTGTCCTCGCTCCACCAGCAGTACGGTTGCGCTTCACATGAAGTCGCAGTTGAGCACAGGCTGCAGACATTCACGCAAAGGTTGGTGTCTGGCATGCAAGACCCCGAGCCGCTGTCCCAAAAGCAGCCGCTGCGCACGGTGCTGCACTTGGTGGCCGTGGTACAGGCAAAACAGGCGTCTTCGCAGGTGTATGCAGACATGTCCTCCTCTTGCCAGGACGAGTAAGAGTCGCTGCTCGTGAGGCACTCTCCATCCTCCCAATAGCAGGCTGCGAGACCCGTGCATTGGTTCTGGTTGCACAGGGCGCAGTCTCGTGCGCACAGCTGCGCCTGCGTTGGCGTCATGCACGAGACCGCTGCCGTGGAGTCCCACACGCAGTAGCCGTCGGTCCCCTCCACGCAGGCCTCCCTAGATGCACCGCACGTGGCAGAGGAGCAGTCGTCGGGAGAGCAGCGCGCAAAGCAGTACGCGTAGAGCGGGTCCCAGCCACAGTTCGTGTTGACGGTGCACGCGGCCGCCGACGTGCAGTAGAGGCACTGGAGTGGCTCGTTGCCACAGGTAGCCTCCACGCAGGTCTCGGTGTCGGTATCGTAGTCGCACGCGGCCAGCTCATAGCATCGCGTTTCACCGCATGCGCCACAGTCGTCGCTGCTGCAAGCGCGCTTTACCTCACCGGTCGCGGCTTCGCACTCCTCCTTGATGGACTCGATCGTCGCGGACCGGCTGCCGCTCTCGTCGCCATTTGCGCACTTGGTCCACTCCACCATGTATGTACGCGTGATTTGCACCTCGCTTGTGTAAGTGGCGGTGGAGGTCGCGTTGCCAGCGTCCTCAGTCGAGTTGGAGTCTTCCGTGGAGTTGGTTAGGACGCTCACAATCTCGGAAGTCTCGGTGTACACCTGGCCCACAATGCCGCCGCGCAGCGCGGTGAGCTGGATCTCCCAGGCGCCATCGAGCAGGCTGACCTCATGCACTTGCGACTCGTTGTACGACTCGAAGACCTGGTCTGCCTCGAAGTAGCACACGTCGTGCGTCAAGGAGCAGAGGTTCCAGCTTGCCGCGGCCAGCTCGTCGTCATCCTCAAAATCTGCCGTCACATTGACCACAACCTTGGTCGTCTTGGACGAAGGGTAGGTGCCGCAGTCGTCGCTGCAGCCGTGATGCAGCCACTGGCGGTACTCAAGTGGACTGTCGCAGATGCCGTCGCCGCAGGTCGGGTCGACGAAGATCCGACCCACGAAGGCGTTCTCGAACCAGCTCCAGATGTGCGAGATGCTATCCATGTTGATGACGATCTCGCCGCTTGACCATTCCAGTGTGTTGGTGTGTTCGCTGAAGAGCGCCGTTTTGATGGCCTCCTCCACCATGAAGGACTCGGCGGGGGCGCGCTGCATGCCGAGGATGGCTACGTAGAGAATCACGTATAGCATGAACCAGAACAGATTGCAGTAGTTGGCTCGGTTCTCCCGGTTCTGCACGAGCTGCTCGTGGATGTTCTCCACCAGCACGCGGCCCGGCAAGATGTCCACCTCGCCTTTGCGGTCCTCCTTGTACAGGTTGTTGGGCGGCCGCTGCACGCCGCCCGGTGACATCACGGAGCTCAGCCGCTGCGCGCCCGGGCTTCCTATCCGCTTGCCGCGCAGCACCCTGTCCTGCGCCTCCTGCTCTTCCATGGCGGCCAGGGCGGCCGACACGACGCCGCCCGTCTGCATGCTGGGCCTGTGCTGGGCTGGGACGCGCCCGGCGGTCAGCCCAGGGCGCGCTCGACCCGTGGCTCTGGGTCGCGCTCGCGCCTGTGCATGCACGCTGCGCAGCGCTCGGACAGCTCTGCACGCCGAAGCCGCCTGCCGAATGCGCGCGCGGCCCGGCCCCAACCGTCGCGCTGGTCATCATCAGTGATTCTCTCTTTTGGCGCCTTTTGGCACGTGGCGGCACAAGACCCGGCACAAGGTCGCGTGTTATTGGCCCCCGAGGGTCCATGCATGCACGTGCGCGCGCACGCATTTGCAGTCAGCGCTGGCATCAATCACTGACCTCTCAGGCTCACCTCGAGAGGCTGAGTGAGTGCTTGAAGTGCATGAATCGGACGTCCCAAGCAAGCACAACTGAAAGCCTGCAGTGGCGGCTTTTGGCAATGGCCAGATCATGGTGTTGGCTGAGGCGACCTCATGCTGGTCCATGCTGCATCTTGATGCTTGGGCTGATCTTGGCAATCATCTTGCTAACCGTCCAAGGCGGCGGGCTGAAATCATAAATTACAAAGATGATGTGAACAGTGAACAAGGCAGGTAAGCAGCTCGGGATGCTTTCACGGTGAAGGTCCACGTGGCTCGCGAAGGTCTTTGGGCTGCGGGATGAAGGCCGTGGTCCGACGGCTTGGTGTTGGTGCGAACTCTGGGAGGGGCTTCACTTCATCCTCAAAGGAATCCTCCTCGTCTTGCTCCTGGCCTCGGGTCTTTTCCCGAGCGCTATACTTGACCTGCGAGGCCCGCGGAATGCTGAGGTTGACAAAAGGCCGCTTTCCCACGGAGAAGAATTTCAGGGATTGACCGCCGGCTTGCTGACCGTCGGCTTGCGCCCGCTTAGATTCGATATGCGTCCGGTCGACCTGTGCGCCTGCTGCCCCTCCTCCTCCTAGCACGCTCTCGATGCCTTCGTCCTTCTCCGCTGCTTGGGCGCGTTCATTCGAAGGCTTGCGCTCCTGCAGAGCGCGCGACTGAACCGTGTCAGCCGCGGCATCACGTGCCATGCCCTTGAGACGGGCCACGGCGGACATGGTCATGCGGCGCATGGCAAGCGCGGCGCGCTGCTGCATGGCGGTGCTCGGAGTTCGGTCTACAGGAACAACTCGTCGCACGTCGGAAGAATGGATGACGTCCTTGCCCCGGCCATAGCGATGGAGGATGTTGTCTGCAATCTGCGATGCGAGACGCCCAGTGGTGGCCGCCTCATTCGCAAGCAGCGCGCTGAGAGGGCTGGCGGTCTTGTGACCCAGCACATTTGCGGCTTCCGCCGAGGTGGATGTCTTGCGCTGGTGCCGTACGCGCTCGAGTTCCGACTCCAAGATAGCAATGAGCTGGTCCCGGTTTGCTTCAAACCCCTCCGTATGGTACGTGCGGCGGCCGATCTTGCTCTCCTCCTGGAGGATGCGGTTCTCCATCATCCAGTCCGATGTCAGGTCGATGATCTGCTCATCGGGCAGATGCGCCTTGGGGTCAAGTCTAAAGCCTGGGAGCGTCTTGACGACGGCAGACGCCATCTGCGCGAGCTCCGCCGGGAGGCTCTGGCTATACTCGGCCGACTTTTTCACCTCCACGAAGGCCTCCACGAGGATGGCCAGGAGGATGTTCATGAGGATAAAGTATGCCAGGAAGATGAAGGTGTAGTAGAACATGACGGCGGCGCCCAGGCTCGGGTGCATAAAGAGCTCTTCGCTGACCTCAATGTCGCCCAGGAGAATGGAGAAGCAAGTATTGAAAGAGCGCGCGACAGTGGAGAAGCCGACGATACTCGACCCGAAGATGATGTACGCCAGGCAGGCGTAGCAGGAGAAGATCATGGTGAAGAGGATGGCAAAGTGCGCAAGGTCCGTGGCGGCGTTGGAGATGGTGCGCGTGACGAGGCCCATGCGCTTCTGGAAGTCGAGCACCTTGAGGACGCGCAGCACGACGAGCACGAGCGAACCGCCACTACTGGCCATGTAGGCGAGCATGAGACTGGACATGGTGTCGGTGAAGACGAAGATCTCGAGCATCTCTTCCATGCCGGTGGCATTCACGGCCAGGTAACGGGCCTTTGCTTCCAGATCCAAATACACGTTGTAGCGCTGCTGCGGGCTGTACTTGGCTGCATAGAAGGAATAGAAGCTGATCCAGGTCATGGCGTTCGACGCAAGCAGAAAGATATTGAGCAGGTCAATGTAGTTCCACGCTGACTCAAAGTACGCGAGCGGGTTGCCCGTGCGCCGGAAGTCGAGCCACAGGTCGCGCAGCTCCGTGAGCAGGTTGAGCGCCGTGAGGAGCAAGAACAACGCTTCCAGACGGGACCGCGTGACGTCCTGACTTGTTGCGTACGACTCGACCCGCAATGTCTGTACCAGGTAGGACATGCCAATGCGTCCGCCATCCTCAAAGGTGAAGGTGATCTTGGTGCTGGCGAACATGCGAACCTCAGCGTTGTAAGTGATCATGTTGACGGACATGGTGTCCGTGTCACTGTCCAGGTAGAAGCCTTCACGCATGTATGCCAGGTACTGCTGGGCACGGTCGTAGCCTAGGTTCACGTCCATGTACACCGGGAAGCCGGCCAGACTACCGTCCGCCGTAGCATAGTGCTGGAACCCATACGGCAAGCCCAGCTCGCTCACCTCGGTCAGGTCCGACAGGTTGTAGTAGGAGTTCTTCGCCTTGTACACGGCGGGGTCGGTGTTGAGCGAGCTGTTGCGCATGAATACCGGGTCCGCGCCAAACGGCTCCTCCGAGGCCTCTCCGGACGAGCACTCTTCCCCAAGTTCAGCAAAGCGCTGGCTCGGGCAGTCGCCACGACTGTGGCGCTCCTGCATGAGCAGAACGCCGCCCACAAGACGATTTGTCGATGCCAGGTATCGCTTGCGGGGCGTGAGTGGGTCCGGTGTGAGGCGCTCAATGGTGTCCGGGGTGTAGAAATTCCACAGTTGGAATTCAACTGCGAGCTCGTCCGTGAAGACGCGCTCGCAGCAGTCGCCTAGGTCCAGCCCGCATGCAGCATTGTTGCACGCCGCGTTGCACACGCCATCTCCGAGCATGTCGCAATAACAGAGGTCCTCGCACATGTACGTGAGCAGGCTAGCGGTGTCCGCGCACGCGCCGTCGTCGTAGTAGCATTCGCCGATGTTGCACTCCTCGTCACAGATGCCGTTGGACTCGAGCGCGAAGGTGCATGAGCCGCCCGAGGCCTCGTCGCAGGCTGAGGTCACTTCCGCGGCATCACCATTGTCATCACACGACCAGAACTGGTAGTCGAAGTCGCAGTTGGACTTCTTCTCGCACATGGTCTGGTCATCGCTACACGCATCGCAAGAGCTTGTGATGCCGCACGAGTCGGCCAGCCTTCGGGGCAGTTCCAGAAGCTGGCGCCGATCGCTCGTGACGCACGAGCCTGCACTCCAGCTGCAAGCGCCATTGGTATCGCATGATCCCTTGTCCGCGCACATGGAGCACTCAGACTCACACGTCGGCGCGGTGCTGCACGTGAGAGTGCTCGAGTCCCATGTGCAAAGCGTGTTTGTCTCACAGTTGGTTTGCGATGTGCAATACTCGCAGCCGTTCAGGCAGAGGCCCAAGTCGTCGCAAACACTCGTGGTTGAGTTCCAGCTGCAGTATGTCTGCGCAGCGCAGTCTGCTTCGTCGATGCATTGGCTGCAAACGTTTGCACACAAGCTGGTGTCTGGAACGCAGTACGTGCTTTCCCAGATACAGCCGCTCCGAGTCGTTGTGCACTGGTTCTTGTTTGTGCACGCAAAGCACGCATCATCTGCGCACGTGTATGCACTCATGTCCTCGGAGGTGGAGGACTCCCCGCTCCCGCCAGAGTCTGAGGAGCCGCTGTCCGCGACACACGAGCCCTTGTCCCAGGAGCAGCCGCTCTGCGCGGAACACTGTGTTGAGGTACACACGGAACAATCCCGTGCGCACAACTCATCAGCTGTGGGCGACCTGCACGCTATCTCTGCTGCTGCATCCCAGACGCAGTACGAGCCTGTCTGCCCGACGCAGGCATCCTCTGACAGGGCGCACGCAGCAGAGGAGCACGCTGACGCAGAGCAGTACGCGGAGCACGATGCGTCGGTGCTGCTCCACGTACAGCCCGAGTTGGCTTGGCACGCTGCCGCCGTGCTGCAGTAGAGGCATTGCAAGGGTTCGTTACCGCACACGGCCACCACACAACTTGAAGATTCGGTGTCAAAGTCGCAACCGTCGGTTGCATAGCACTTCGACTCGCTGCAGGCACTGCAATCCTCACTGCTGCAAATAGCCTTTGCTTGGCCGGTGGCTGCCTCGCACTGCGTCGCGATGGCCGCCAGATCGCTGGCAGAGACCCCGCTGCTGTCGGCGCTCACGCACTTGGACCATTCCGCGAGATACGTGCGCACCGTCGACACCTCTGCAACGTATCTAACACCTGATGACGTTGCGTTGCCATCGGTCACATTGTCAGCCTCATCGTCCGTTGCGTTGACCAGATAGTACGTCGTCTCCGACGTCTCGAGGTACACCCCTCCAATGATGCCTCCGCGCAGAGCAGTGAGTTGCACCTCCCAGACGCCGTCCAACAGGCTAAGAGAGTACACCTGCGACTCGTTGTACGAAGTAAAGACCTGGTTCTCCTCAAAGTAGCACACATCATGTGTTGTAGAGCACAGGTTCCAACTCGCTGCGGCCAGCTCGTCGGCGTCCTCGAAGTCGGCTGTCACGTTGACTACCACCTTACTCGTCTTGGAGGACGGATAGGCGCCACAGTCGTCGCTACAGCCGTTGTGCAGCCACTGGCTGTACTCGAGTGGCTTCTCGCAGATGCCGTCGCCGCACGTCGGGTCAAGAAAGATGGCGCTTACCACGTTTGTGTCAAACCAACTCCAGATGTGCGAGACGCTGTTCATGTTGGTGACGATCTCGCCCGTCGACCACTCCAAAGTTCCCGTTGTCTCACTAAAGAGTGCCGTCTTGATAGCCTCCTCGACTTTGAAGGATTCAGCGGGCGCTCGCTGCAGCCCGAGGATGCTTACATACAAAATCACGTAGAAGATGAACATGAACACGTTGCAATAGTTGGCGCGATTCTCCCTGTTGAGTACTAACTGCTCGTGAATGTTCTCCACCAGCACGCGGCCCGGCAGCATGTCCACCTCGCCTTTGCGGTTCTCCTTGTACAGGTTACTCGGCGACCGCGGCGCTCCAGCGCTTACGCGTGGCCTTTTTCTGCCCGCAAATGGCTGCTCCATCACCACGCCATCGTCCACGTTCGCGAGCGCTGCTGCCACGGCAGCCGTCGCCATGTTGGCGATGGCGCGCCGCGCGCGCGCGCGTAGCGGTGATTCAGAATTGACGTGCGACTGCGAGCTGGGGCGGAACGGAGATGACAGGGGCGAGCCGAGTCGCCCTGCCTCCCTTCCTGCCTTCCTGCCTTCCTGCCTGCCTGCCTGCCTGCCTGCCTGCTGCCTCACAACGTTGCAAGATCATGAGCACTCGCCCTACGAACTGGCCGTTGTCAGCAAGCTCTTTTTCTCAGAGCACAGTTCTCCCCGCAGCATCACAACCAGGCGCCGCTGGCGTTATATCGAGACCATTGAGACCAAAATCCGCCAACTTTGCAGCACAGGTGCGAGCCCATGGCTGGGTGCGCCCCCTTCAATCCGCCGGCCGCTGGCCCCTGTCGATCTCCAGGTTCACGGTTACTTTTTAGGGCCGTGGAAATAGAAGGCAACGTTTCCAGCGCCTGCCTCTTCCGGAGAGCCGTTGGAGTTCGTGCCGCCTGGCCCCAGGCGGGCCGGCCGGGCCGCAGCCGGGGCCGCGGCCGGGCCGCGGCCGTGCCGGCGCCCGACCGTGGTGCACCCCTCCAACTTGACCGTGGCGGCCTCCGACACTTCAAACAAGCACGCCAGAGACTCTCTTCTCCGGGCGCAACAGCTGCGATCGAGTTGCGGAGCCGGGTCTGTGGATGACCTTATTTGGAGCTTTTGGATTGGTGATGCACAATCCAAGGGCCGGCGTGCAGACGTAGAGTGCAGTCTCCGGCAACAGTGCAAGTAACGGCCGCTACCCAGCATGCCTGGAAGCCTTTGGTGAACGCATTTGTACAGAGAAGCGTGATCAGAAGTTCTCTCCTGACTGACTCTCACTCGTTCAGTGAAATGGACAAGGTGTCGTGCCGCGAAGCTTGAACTTTGCCTCTCGATTGAGAAAACCTTTCTGATTGGGCCCTGACGAAGCGCCGCGTTGCTCGCTTGGGTTTCGCGAGATTCCTTCGAGGCCGTCAGACCAAAAAGAAAAGAAGGAAGATTGCCATTTGTCTGTCGTTGAAAATGCGAGAGGAAAACGAACCGGTGCGAAGACAACAAACTCCGTCCAGGCGAGTCACGTCAAGGTGGAAAGTCCGTCGTTGCGCAATTACGCCCGAGGCGCTCACGTTCGCGTCGATTTTGTTCTGATGTCACGGGCGCCGCCACGGTGAAGAATCTCGGCTTGCTACACGTGAAGCGCATGTGCTGTGTGTGCCTTTGCGCCACATGGCGGCCCACCTCTCTCTCTCCATCCATCTTTGGTTCTGTTTTGGCCTTGCCCTAATGCGCGCCTTCTCCCTTGTTCTTGTTTCTGTCGCTTCCCCTTGCCGCGCTTGCGCGTTCGATGGTCTGGACGCGTAGGTGCAACAAAGGCATCATCTTTCGCAGCTCACGGCCGTCTCCTTAGCTCACCTCGCTCGTCGTGCTCCGTCGGCTTTGGCCATCCTCGAGCGCCAAACGCTTTGACCACATCTCTGCAAGGTTAGCCCAGCTTTCATCAGGGGCACTCTCCCTAAGTTAGCACTAAGCTTAGCCTAAGGTAGCTAGTAGTTAGAGAGCTCTCTCTAACTACGAGAGAGCTAGGCCTACTGCTAGCTAGCCAGAGAAAGAAGCAGGTCTGCACACAGGATCGCGCCGCACGCCTCTGAAAAGTTCGCGTCATGACCTTGCGTCAGAACCTCGCGTCCCTGGAAACGCCGCTCTCGCGCCACAAGTCGCTTGCGTTGCGTCAAGTTCAACTCCTTCCGAACAGTCGTCCTTGCGTCGCTGACCTTGACAGACGCGAGCGAGCTCCGTGGCGTCGTTTTCGCTCGCTCGCTCGGTTCGGAGCTTGCAGATGAGCAAATGCCACACGCTCGGCCTTCTAAAGACGCTCGCAGCGCGTCGAGCTCCTGCCGGCCAGCGCCCGCCCTCCACGGGTCGTCGTCCTGCCCATGGCACAGATCACGACGGGGTCCGAGTCCGAGTCCGCGTCGTGGTTGGTCTGGTTGGTCTGGTCTGGCCGGCCTCTCTCGCTCGCTCGCTACAGCGCAGAGCCAAACGGCCTCGACTTCGCCGCGCTGCGCCGCGCCGCGCTGCGCTGCGCTGTGCCGCGCTGCGCAGGCGCGGGCGGGACGGCGGGCAGGGCCGGCAGCGCTGCGGCTCCGCGGCTCCGTCGCGGCGGAGGCGGCGCCGGCCGCGCTGGCCTGGGGCATCGTGGTCGACCTCGAGGGCTAACCACCATCGACATCGTCTGCTGCACGGCCGAGCTATCCTCTCCGCGTGGACGCGCGACGGGCGCCTTGGGACGTGCTGGGCGCGATGCTGCGGTCCAAGTGGTCCGCCGTGAACGATCCCGTCCCCGTGGGCCCGGTCGTGGAGCTACTCGAGGAGCACGAGGATGAGGACGGCAGCATTGAAGAGGTGGAGGTGGCGCAGGCGGTCCAGGCCGAGGACGGCGACGTGGCCATGAAGGAGGAGCGCGACGAGGAAGGCGCGCCGTCCAAGGACGCCGAAGGCGAGGCAAGTGCAGGGGCGGCGATGGCCGAGGTCGAGGCCGAGGTTGAGGCCGAAGCCGGGACGGGTGAGGCGGCGGCCAACGTGGCGCAGGATCCAAGCACATCGGCGTCCGAGGGCGAGGCTGCCGCAGATGGCCCTCCGCAGCCAGGCAAGCTGCTGCGGCGGCGCAGCTCGCGCAAGCGCTCGCGAACGGACTCGCAGGACAGCAGCATGAGCCTCGAGGCGGGCCCCAAGCCGATGATGGAGCCGTCAAAGGAGGAGGCTGAGCCGGCGCCGCGGCGCACAAAAGTGCGCAAGGGCCCGGAGAACGTGGAAATTCAGGAGGCAAGGGCCGCACGAGAGTACGAGACGGCGCTCGGCCTGCAGGTGGAGGGCGGGCCCGGGTCAGAGGCTTGGTCCAAGGCGCGTGGCCTGTACGAGAAGCTGGCCAAGATGGATGTGCTGGAGAGTCGCCAGCTCAAGCTCGGCCGCAAGATCAAGCGCTGCGCGCTCGCTAATCTCGCCACCATGGATGAGCAAACGGGCGCCGACGACAAGGCGCTGCGTCTCCTCGTAGATGCCGTCCGCCTCGACGACTCGGACCCGGCCCTGTGGGAGCACCTGGCGCGCCTGGCGTGGAGGTTGGGCAACCTGCGGCTGACGCGCCTTGCGTACGAAGAGGCGCTCCGCGGCGAGTGGACCTTCGTGCCGCACGACCTCTGGGTCGGCCTCATGCACGCCACCTTTGCGCTCGCGGACGACGCGGCCTGTGCCGCCCTCGCGCACGCGGTGGCCGCGCGAGAGCCAGCTTTTGCGTGGGCGCACCTCTTCCGCACGCTGCTCGCCTCGCCAGAAGATGACAGCATGGCCGAGGAGAAGAAGCGCCCTTGGTCGGATGTGGTGGACGCGGCCTTGCGCCCGGCGGAGCGCAAGCGGCTCCACGAGGCGATGCAGTTCCGGCGCGCCAGCCTCCAGGCGCGCGGGACCGTCGCGCTTCAGTCATCGCGCGAGGCGACACAGATGCGCATGGTTCAGGGCAACCCCAAGGCGCTCTTTGAGCTCCTGGAGGGCCTTCTCGAGGAGTTTTTTCGCCAACTCACTCTGCGTCCCGGCATCCGCGTGGCGCTGACAATCCGCTGCCCGGAGCCGAGCGCAGGCGTGGCAGCCTTGGTCGAGGACGCCGAGCAGTCTGCGGCGTCAGAAGGCACTGCAACTGGCGAGGAGGCCCAGCCTAGTGCAGCTCAGCCAGCAGCATCGAATGCCGCTGGTGCTTCGAGCCACGCAGAGGAGGCCTCGGATGCTGCGCCCGCGCCCGCGCCCGCATCTGTGGCGGCGGCGGACAGTGATCCTGCGTCCAACGAGTCCGAAGCGCAAGCGGGTGTGGAGGCCGAAGCCAAAAAGGGAGGGCGAAGGAAGAATGCGGACCGAGGCAAGGCAGCCCCCTTCCGCAAGAGCAGCAGGCGCTCGCTGGGCGGCAAGGAGGAGGAGAAGACGCGACGCCGGCGCGACACAAAATCGGACGCGAGCAAGAAGCTGGAGACTGAGGCGCTCGCTGCGGTCCAGGGCGACCTGGCCCAGATCGCCAAGGTCATGTCGCCGGACTCGGACTCGGAGAGCGAGTCCGATTCGGAGGACGACTCAAGAGATGACGGGAACGGTACGGCCAAGCAGGGCGTCACTGGTGCCCAGGCGGCCAGCGTCAGCGAGCAGGAGCTCGACGAGCGTGCCTCCCGCGCGCCGCGTTGGGATCAGCCCTTTGCGGCACGGTCCAAGCGCGCCCGCCTGGGCCGATCTAGCAGCGCTCTAAGCTCGGCAGCGGCTGCGCACACGTGGCTGCAGGACGTGGCGCTAGCCACGCGCGGCGCAACGCCGGAGGTCGCGCTTTGCCACGTGCTGCATGCGGTGAGCAAGCTGCCGCCGGCGATGCTCAACGCCGGCGACGACCTTGTCGCTGTGGACACGCTGGCCGGCGCGGTGTGCAAGGTGCTGGACGTGTTTGCCTCGGCGAGCGTAGATTGGCTCGCGACTGAGCCGGAGGCTGTCATGCGCATCGAGTCCGCGACCATCCTTTCGGAGCTCTTGGCTGATTGGTCGCAGAGCGCGCGCGTGGACTCCCACGAGCAGGCTCGGTGCCGCCGCCTCGCCTCGGCGCTCTATTCGTACGCCAGGCAAGGGCTCGAGCGGCTGGTGTTCGCGCCGGGCGACCGCGCGCTACGCGAGGCGACGCGGCTCTCTCGCCGCGTGGACTGGCTCACGACTCGCATTTACGCGAACTTTGACAGTCCAGCCGACGCTGCGGTTGCCAAGAGGGCGCTGGATCGCTGCGAGCGCTCGCTGCATGCGTGCGGCGCCGATGAAGTCCGACTGCCGCACGTGCATCATGACGCCGTCATCTCGCTCGAGGCTGTCGCGACCAAACGGTCCTATCTCGCCTGGCGGCGCACTATCGCGCAGGTCAAGGTCGAGTATCTGAGCGGTAGGCTGCAGCGCAACAAGGAACTTCTGCGCAAGCGCTTCGATCAGGTCCTGGAGCACTACCTGTCCACCGCGGACCCAAACTCGCGCGGCCTCGCGCAGTGGTCCGAGTTCGTCGCAGAAACCGATCAAAAGCGCCAGTACGAGGAACGAAGTGGTGCGCCTGCTCTTGCCACTGCGGCTCTCCCGCCCGCGAGTGGCTCTTCGGGCGCTGCGGGTGCTGGTGCTGCCGCTGGTGCTGCTGATCCTGTTGGCGCGGCAGCGGGCCCGGCCGTCGCGGGCGCGAATGCAGGCGTGGCTATCGGCGAGGACGACGAAGAGGTCCTGCGCCGCGTTGAGACGCTCGTCATGTTACGCGCCTGCCTGCCCGACGTGGACCCGGAGGCGCGCAAGCGCTTCTACGATCTGGCGGCCAGGCTACTTGACGCGTTGGTGCGCGAGATCCGCGACGAGTCGTCACCGACGCATGAGACCCACAGCGCGCTCGTGGAGAACTGCCTGGACGTGCTCGCGAAGCATGACGGCACCTGGTCACCAGAGCCGTGGGTCGGTTCTGGCGCTGGCTGGACCGAGGTGGTGCGTGCCGTGGTGGCGAGTGCCCCGTCGTTCGGCATCGACAGTGGCACCTTGGTGCGCAGGCTGTGCATGGCTGCCTCCTACGAGGATTCTTGCGCCAACCAGACGTGCGAGGTGCTGGTGGACGCCCTGTGCCTGAGCGCGAAAGAGCTCCAGGACCTGCTCGTGGAACTGAGCGACGTGAACCTGACGGCCTCGCCGCACCCAAAGTACAACGCGGCAGGCAGCTTCGCAGCCGCGGTAGCCGAAGTCTGGCACACCTTCACGGATGTCTTTCGTGCGGCAGAGGACGCGCGCCGAGACGTGGTGCGTGCCTGCTTCAGCCGACTCGTGCAACCTGCACTGCTCGTCTTTGTGCGCAGCACGGCACATGGCTCGAAGCGGAACGCGACGTGGTCTGGCCAGCTGGTACTTTTGAGCATCACACGTCTTTTGGGCTTTTGCAGCGAGACCCCAGAAGATGAACCGGGAGGCCACGAGGAGCGCGCCCGGGGCGTGGCACTGGCCAAGCTCGGCTACGAGGTGCACAACATCACACAGAACGTTGACGAGGACGTGCGCATGCCGCTCAAAACGGCTGCGACCGCGCTGCTGGCCGACCGGCGCACCATCGTGGCGTTGCAGTCCTTGGACGCGCGCCTTTACAAGAAGCTCGAGGAGCTGCGGCAGGCGACGCTCTCGGACATGATCGTGGTCCTCTACGGCGTCTCGGAGTTTAGCGACGCGCATGGCCGTGAGAAGGAATCGGCGCAGGCCGTGGACCCTCGCGCACAGGTTGGCCGCTTCGTCTTTGCCACGCCCGCATCCAAGTCGCTTCCTCGCCGCATCGTGCATGACGTGTCCGTGGAGATGTGCGGGCCTGCGAGCTTGGCCGACTGGCCCGTGGCGCGGCGCGCCGAGCTCATGCGTTACCTGCTCAATTACTTGGACAGTCGCATCCTGTCTGAGGACCGCAACTACGAAAGCCCAAAGAGCATGAAGCGGCTTGTGCGCTACCTCCTTGTGCGCAGCTTCGTCGAGACGGAGCGCCGTCCGCCGTTCGAGGGCAAGGTGACGGCCGTTTTGATCGATGCCTCTAGCAACCCTCCTGCGGGCACCGTCACGGAGACGGCACCGATGCCACAGGATGCTCAAGAGCAAGAGCAAGAGCAAGAGCAGAAGCAAGAGCAGAAGCAAGAGCAAGAGCAAGAGCAGAAGCAAGAGCAAGAGCATGAGGAGAAGCAGAAGAATGAGCAAGAGCAAGAGCAAGAGCAGGAGCAAGAGCAAGAGCAAGAGCAGAAGCAAGAGCAAGAGCAAGAAAAGGGAGTGGAACCCGCGGGGCAAGCCCGCGCAATGCAGGCCAGCGCGATGCAAGCCCGTGCAATGCAGGCCAGCGCGATGCAAGCCCGTGCAATGCAGGCCAGCACGATGCAGGCCAGCGTGGACATGGAGGCGGATGAGCAAGGGCAGGAGAACTTTTTGCGCGGGGCGCAAGCGTTCCTGGACGCCCGTGCTACAAAGCGGCCGGCGGACGTTGTCTCGAGCAAGGAAATGAACGAGCGACTGCCTGCGGCGTATGCGGCTCTGGTAGAGGAGCTGCTGCCCAAACTGCCAAGGCTAAACCCAGCCAAGGGCGACGAGGAGCTTACAGGCTACCTGCGTGACCTGGAGACAAGCATCGAGGCGCGCCGCGTGGACCTCGGATTCAATCCGTGGCGATTCCTGTCGTGGTTCACGCTGGCTAGCTCGGGCGCCAAGGCGCAGCGCATCAAAATGTCTGCGCCGTCGATTTGCAGCGCGATGCTGGATCTGTATTCGCGGCGAGCAGAGGAAGCGGACGCGGACGCGGCGCGCAGCTTCCGCACGCAGAACGCCAAGTCCGACATTCAGGCGATGGCAGGCGCCTCGTACACGCTGCCCATCAAGGCGTGGGAGGCGTCAATCGTCGTGGCGGAGCGCGTGCTGGAGGAGAAGGCGCGGCCGAGCGCCGGCGTGCGCGCGTACGACCGAGTCAAGGCGCGCTTCCGCAAGGGCGAGTGGATGGAGGCGTACGTGACGCGGCTGAACGAGGACGGGACTTTTGACGTTTGCTACGAGGATGACGACGAGATGGACTTTGCGCTTCCAGCGAGCGAGGTGGAGCCGCTCGCGCCGGGCAGCCAACGTATGCACGAGCCGGAGAACCCGGAGGAGAGCATCTACGACTGTCTCATCATGCTGGGCAGCCACGTGTTTGCGAACCTGGGCTGGCTGCGGCGTGTGGACGCCCATCGGTACAAGAGCGCCTGCGCGCTGGCGCTACGAACCTTTGAGCGCGCGGTGGCGCTCAAGCGCGGCACCGCGGCCATGCGCGCCGAGAACGACCGCCGGAGCGCGGCTGGCAGCGAGGGGGATGACGGTGGCGACAAGAAGTCTTCGTCGTCTGAGGAGCCCGAGTCAGAGCATGCCGCGCTCTTCCTGCTGGCGCGCGCGATGGAGAAGTGCGGCGACCGACCCGTGGTGGACGTTTTGAGGCTGTACAAGGAGGCGCTGGAGCGGGCTCAGGTCAAAGGCGACGATTCGGCCATTTGCAAGGCCGAGGCGAGATACCGGCTGCACACGGCGCGCGCCAAGGCGCTCCTGCGAGACCCGGCAAACGCGATGGTGGCTGTGGCTGAGCCTGAGGTCTGGCACGATTCAACACGAGCCAAGGCTGATGGGCACGTGGGCGCCGCCGCCGTGCTGCTGGACTGCCTGCAGGGCTTGGAGGCCTGCTTTGGCAAGTCGTGCGACCGCGCCAATCATCGCGCCGTGCATCGGTACGCGCGGTGCATCCTCGAGGGCGGCGCCCTGCTGCCAGGCGATCGCGAGGACTGGCTTGGCAAGGCGCTCGCGGCGATGGACGGGCTCTTGCATCGGAAGGCAACGGAGCGCATGTGCGTCATCTTGTACCCGGAGTACACGATCCGCTTCGACTATGTGAATCGACCGTGGTGGAAGATGGAGGTAACTCGCCTCCGGTACATGCAGACGTACCTGGAGCTGTGCGTCGCGCGCAAGGACTTTGACAAGGCGATTGGCCTGCTCGAGCAGCTGGGGGGCCTGCACCATGAAATCAAGACCGACCGCAAGCGCGATAGCGTGTCGAGCCGGGAGACGGTGCTACGCTGCGCGTGCGCGGCGGTCGAGGCCCTCGATCGGATCGTGGAAGCAGAGGTCGAGGCTGCGACGTCCCACCGCAAGACCACGCTGCAGCATGCCTTTCATGTCTACACGGAGTGCACCAAGGTAAGCGCGCTGCTGCAGTCGCAAGGCAGCCTCAAGGAGGAGCGTGAGCGTATCCAGACGCGAGCTTCCAACCAGCTGAGCCGCGCGTTCAGCGCCTACCAGGGGGACCCGCCGCGCGCCGCGCTCTCGGCGGAGGAGATCAAGAAGATCACTGCCAGATGCAGGGAGCTCTTCCCCGAGCTCGCCACCACGCGACAGGCCAAGCCGGGCAAGCGTCGCAAGATGTCCAAGGGGGACGCCAAGCCTGCTGCACCAGTTGCTGCGAAGGCAGCTGACCTGCCGACAGAAGCAGCGGGCGACAAGCAGACGTAAGTAGCTTTATTTTAGAAAAGCTGTGCGTGCTTGCATGAAGCGGGGTTGGTCTCGTTGCCCAGCCACAGAGAGCACAGATGGGTTCGAACGGCCGTGTGGCCACGGAAAAGAGAAAAAGACAGGCCGTTCTTTGAATCCGTCATGCATAAAATTGGATGTCACTGACAGTGAGAGCTCGCCCAAAGCCTTGGGCAAAAGCCGCCTCACCTCACTCATGAGGGTCCGCCTGGCCGAGAGGATGGCATTTCGGAGTGTCATTGCGAAGCGATCATTCCAAGACGTCCTTGAACTCATCCCAGAGCTTGCGTGGAAGCATGTCCATGGGCGTCTGGCCGAGATTGTTGCGTGGACGCGGGTCGACACCGCGGTCCAGGAGGCCACGAATGAGTTTCCGCTGGCCATGCATGGCAGCCAAGTGCAAAGCAGTCATGCCGTGCACGTTGCGCGACTCGAGGTTGGCCTCGCCGAGGTCCTGCAGCCAGAGTAATCTGTCGAGTTCACCGCGCTTGGCCGCCTCAAAGAACCTAATGTCCTCCATGAGCATAGCGTTGCAGCGGCGATAGCGCGGGTAGTGCTTGTGTGTCGGATGGCCGCACGGGCTGAGCTTGAGGACCTCCCAGGGCAGCAGGTCGTCCGCGTTTGTAGTGGACTGGCTCGCCTTCATCCGAACGAGGTACTCCACGACCTCGTCCTGTGAGGCGATAGCAGCAGCGTGCAAGGCTGAGTCGCCGTTGTCGCAGAGTGCGTTGATGTCGAGCTTGCCGCTGAGGCGGTTCGCGCGAAAGAGCGCCTTCATCTCCGACAATCGGCCCTGGCGGGCGCAAGATACGAAGCGGCGTTGCTCACGCGTGTCGAGCACGTGGCCGGGGTGGCGCTCCTCGTGCGCCTGGTTCTGGCTTTTGCCCGGCTGGGACACGGAAGCAGAGGCCGGCCTCGTTTTTGGCCGAGGAAAGAGCCCGGAGAAGCCTGTGCAGGGTTGCTCCTTGGGGTCTTTGGCTGCGTCGTTCCTTTGCGTTTGCAAGTCCTCCTCGGCCGGCAAGGCCGCGGCGCGCTCGGCAGCACTTGGAACGTGGAGGAAGGATGTTTCGAGCAGGCTGTCGACCTTGTCGAGGTTCAGGTCGCGCGTGGATCGCGTGTGGCGGCGCAGCTTACGCAGGGTAAGGGTGCAGCCCGGCTTGCACGGCGTTGCGACCCTCTGGCCCCCCTCGGGGACGCGGCCTTTTTCCCTGGCGAGCTCGCGCTCGAGGCGCGGCAGAGCGCTGAACGGGCCTTGTGTGAGTTGCAGCAGCGTCTCGCCGGCGCTCCCGAGGTTGTCTAGCGCCTCGAAGGGGCGAAAGGGCAGCATGGTGGACTCTACGAGCGGGTCGAAACCCTTTTCTAGGCGCTGCTCGCGGCGATGCTCCCTTGCCGCATCGTTTGCTCGCTTCCTCTGCGTCGCCCAGCTCCTGCGCGCCTGCTCCAAGCGCGCCTCGCGTCTCGCGCGGCGTGCCTCCTCCTGCGCATTCCGCCTCGGTGGCTGCCACGAGTCGCTGCGCAGCGCTCGCTGCGTGAACCTCGACTTGTACTCATACAGCATGGTGTGCGGCGGGCCAGGATTGCGCGTGTCGTGCAGCGAGGCCAGCTCGCCGCTCCCATCGTTCACCCCGCGCCCTTCGGGATCCACCCATCGGCACCCATCGTCATCGCTGCTGGTTCTCTTTTCCTTGTGGCGCGCGCACCGTCTCAGCACACACCGGTGCAGCGAGCGATCAATCACAACGCGCATCAGCGCTCTCGAGGGAGAGTAACCGCAGAGGCATGCACGCGCGCAGTGGCGGACGGGTAGAACAGATCAGCAAGCTCTTGGCGCGACGATGGAGACGTGCGCGCGGGCGAGCGAGGCCTTCTTGCAGCGCGAGGCCGCGGCGAGCAGGCGCGCGCAGGACCGCCTGCAGGTGCACCTTTACCGCGAGCACGAGCGCGCGGAGCGCGCCGAGGCGGAGCTGGAAAAGGTGAAGCGAACGGAGGCGGCCAGAGCCGAGCGGCAGCAGCGCGAGCGCGTGGCGCGCGAGACGGCACTGCAGGCGGAGCTGGAGGCGCTGCGCCGCGACAAGGCGGCGCTGCAGCTGGACGCGGCCACGGCGCGGCGCGAGCTGCAGGAGCACGGCGCGGCGCCGCTGGAGGAGCTCAAGCAGAGCGTCCGCACGCTGCAGGAGCGCGCGAGGCGGCCGCTGGAGGCCGCAGGCAAGATTCTGGACGAGGCACGAGCACGGGCGGCGCACGCGGAGCAGCAGGTGGCGGCGCTGCGTGAGCGGTGCGCGCTCCTGGAGCAGCAGGCGCATTTCGAGCGTGAGGCGCGCCTAGGGCTTGAGGGCGAGCTCGCGGTCAAGCAGGAGGTGATTGACGGGCTGCGGCACGAGCACGCAAGCTTGACGGTGCGCGTAGCTGACTTGGAGGAGGCCTTGCGTATCGAACGCGCTGTGTAATAATAAGAAGAGAGAAAGCGATCGGGATGGACGTGGCAAGGCGGCGGCAAAACCATTTCGAAAATCATGTAAAACAAGTGATGAAGCAACGAGCTGGTGAAAGATGGATATAGAAAGGTAACAAAGCCCCGCCCCCGCGCAGGCCGAGGCGGCCAGGCGCTGGTAAGCCAGGTGGAGCGGTGTTGCGAGAGTTTGCGAATTGCCGGGGGGCGGCGCGGCGCCAGACTGTTGGTTGCGAGGCCTATGCAGTGGATGCTGCATTGTCGATCGACGCGATCAGGCGTTGGGCTTTTTCTCTGCCGCGTGGAAGTATTCGCCGGTTGAGTGGAGTCTCGGAGAGATTTCGCCGCTCGGGGAGTCGGCTTCCGACGGGTCGGGCATCCAGGTGTGGTTCTTGTTTTAAAATAAAATCTTCCGCCCTGTTTTTCCAGTCAGGCCCCGTCGCACGCCGTCCCTTGACATCATGACAAGATCTAACTTCGATCAGTTTGAATCCTATGTAAGGCATGCGTCCCTTGCGAGCGGAGGTGCGTCGCAGAAAACGAGCGGGACGCAAAAAGGGGCTCAGGCTGCCTGACAGTCGCTAGCGCTTGAAGAGACAGGCACAGGCGTTGAAGAGACGCGGGCCGAGCCAGGTCTGCTCGGACGGGTGGTAGATCTGGGCGAAGACGTAGGTGAAGAAGAGCTCAATGGCCCAGCCGAGGCCGACGGCCGCGGCGACGGCGCCGACAATGGGGAGAATGTCAGCATCCATCTGCAGGCAAGGACTCTCACAGGCACCGGCGTTCTCAAAGTCCTGGACGATGGACTGGAGCGCCGAATTGACGAAGCGCTCCCACTCGACCATGGTGACAATTACGGAGGCGAGAAAAACATCGAGAGCCGCAAAGCCGCCAATGATGTCGCAAGCGGTGGCGAGCGTCTTGGCACGCGGAAGGCCGCCCCAGCGGCCGCGACTGACGAGGTAGAGCGCCTTGATGAAGCCGATGGACATGACGAGGGGGAGCCAGATGCTGCAAAGCAGAAAGACGATGGCGAGGACCCAGGTGCCTGGGGCACTGTCGCTGGTGGAGATGCGGGCCGGGGTAACGATCTCCTTGCCGAGCCCGAAGAGCGAGTACTCGCCGATGACGCCCTCCTCGTTGTAAAAGAGGGAGCCATTGAGCGCGGAGCCGTGGAGACTGAAGCGGACGAGGCCGAGAAAGCTGCCGACGATGATGAGGGCGATCTGGGCGACGCAGACGGCGAGGTAGTTGAGGCGTGCAAAGGAGCCGCAAGCGACGGAGCCATCGCGGAAGGTGGCGGCCGAGATGAGGTCACGGGCTTCGGGGAGAGCCGGGGAGGCGTGCTCAATGGAGCGCAGATGCATGAAGCGCATCCACTCGCCCTGCACGAGGTCCCAAATGGCAGCGAGGCAGAACGTGTAGATGGCCGGGCGCGACTCGGCCACGACGTAGATGCGGTCGTAGGGAGCGGGCAGGTCGCTGCGCAGGTCGAGCTTGAGCGCCGCGACGATGATGACAACGACAAAGACGTCGACGAGCGACCACTTTGCGAGGCGCGTGAGGTTCTTGAGCACGGTGGAGCGCGTGGTGGCCTGCATGGGCACGAACCAGGCGACGAACATGATGAGGTTCTTGGTGTAGGGCCAGATGCCGGAGAGCACGGTGAGAAAGATTGCAACGGCGTAGGCGCCCGAGTTCCAGGCGTCCTTGACGGACGAGACGAAGGAGACCTCGTAGACAGTGTAGAGGTCGCTGGGCGGCGCGTCGGCGAGCTGGCGGCGCGTGTCGAGCGAGTCGGGCGGGTCCGGCATGGTTAGGCCCGTGCATGTATCAAATCCCGGGTTGCACTTCTCCACGCAGCACGCAACGCAGGCGTCGTCCTGGGCCTCGGTGGAGATACCGAGGGCGGATGCGAGGCAGGCGCTGTAGCAGCCCTGGCTCGAGTCGTCGCTTGCGCAAACGACGTAGTCCACATAGCAGAGAACGCAGCTTTCGCCGCCTTCGTAGCCTTGCTCGGGTTCGCGCATGCATGTCTCAAAGCCTTCGGCGCCGCTGAACACGTATGAGGACGCGCAGTTGATGATGTTCTGGTACGCGGAGTCGCTGCCGGCGGCCGTCCACCATGCCTGAAAGATGGGGTCCGCGAGCTTGCAGTTGGAGATGCCCGAGAGCGTAGAGCCTGTCTCGCTGGTCTCTTCGACCTCGATGTTGGACCGGACCACCATGGACAGGCCGAGGTGGCTATAAATCTGCACCGCCACGTTGCCGATGAGAAAGAGCAGCGACACCCAGCCGCGCCACGCTGGGTACTGGCTGTGCAGGGACTCCTTGCGCTCGCCGGCCTTGATGGCGTCGTCGGCGCCTTGGGCGGCGCCCAGCGCCTGCGCTTCGGCGTCCGGCACCACCTTGGCCACCGTCACGTCCATGGTGCCCTCGTCGCTCAGCGCGCGCGCGCTGGCGGCCGCGGACCCGGCGAGGGCGGGCGCCTGCGCACCCCGTACGGCCCCCGCCATGCCGCCGCTGTCCTCGCCTTGGGCAGCGTTTGCCGCCTCGGCGCGGTGCGAGGGCAGCACGTTGGCTCGCGCGCAGGGCCCTGCGCCGCTCTCCGCCGCTCTCCGCCGCGCCCGCCGCCTCCGTCACGGTCGTTGTTGAAAGCAGCTTTGAACGTGCCGGAGGCGCCTTTTGAAACTCATCTGACTCAAGAGAGTCCTCGTGTCCACCTCGTGCTGTGTCCCTGGAACTTCGCTCAACCTGTTCGCAGCGACGCTGGCCGACGACCAGCACGCCGAAGCCGGGCTCCCTTTCGACGTCGTCGCCTCCTTGTGCAGGAGGTAAGAAAAGGCCACGGTCTTGACCACGTCCGGCCCGGACCCGGACACCGCGTGCACGGCCCGCGTGCCCGGAAGCACTACATTCAGTTCAGAACGTTCTCGTTCCTTTCGTTCACCTGGGTGTTCTCCTGGCCAGAGCAAAGCGGTGGTGGTCACGGCGGAAAAGCAGCAGAGCCGCTTGGTGGAGGAGGCGACGCCGCGCGCGAGCGAGGATGGACGACACGCGCGTAGGTCCGGGGCGGGGTTGGCAGCGACGGCGGGGCCGGGGCCGGGGCCGGGGCGGAGCGCGCGTAGATGATGTTGCGAAAAACTAGTTAGATGTCGGAGCCGGGGCGGCCGCTTTGGCGGCGGTCCCGGTGCGTGAGCGACAACCTTGGCGCTGATACGACGCGCTGCGCTGCGCCGGAGGGAGGGAGCGAGAGCACGCGAGAGCATGCGAGAGCTTGGGAGAATGAAAGATGGCTGACTTGAGCGTGTGCGGACGCAGCAACTGAAAGAGGGCAAGGAGGCCCTGCGTAGCACGGATGCGCTCTACGTGCTCCCCGAGACGGCGGTCTGCGGCATCACTGGCTGCGTGGCCTGCTGCTACAAGATGATTGTGGAGGCGCCGACCGTGATGGATGGCGAGCCGCTGCGGCCGGCGTGCCACCGCAACGTGCGGCCGGAGTCCTGCCCGCGGCAGCAGCAGCAGCAGCAGCAGCAGCAGGCCAAGGCGTCCAAGGCGCGCGCACAGGCGCAAGAGGACGAGGACGAAGACGAGGACGAGGTCGAGGTGGAGAAGGACCTTGCGGCTCAGGAAAAGGGAGAATCTGAGCCTGCATCTGAGCCCGTCCAGATGGCGACGCAACGCGCGGGCCTGTACTCGGCGTCACAGCGCATCTTGGTGGTGGGCGACGGCGACTTCACGTTCTCGCTGGCGCTGGCCAAGAGTCTGGGCAGCGCGGCGCAGCTGACTTGCACTTCCTATCAGCCTCGCGAGGAAGTCCTGTCGATCTACGTGGACGCAAGCAAGACGTTGGCGGCTCTGGAGGCCTATGAGCATGTGAGTGTGGCGCACGGCGTGGACGCGACGGCACTGCGCAAGACATTGGGCGGCGAGGCAAGCTTTGACCGCGTCATCTTCAACTTTCCGTGCGTTCCAGATGAGGCCGGTCAAGACGGGCAGACGGCGCAACTGGAGGCGAACAAGACGCTCGTTCGCGAGTTCCTGCGCAGCGCGGAGGACCTCCTTGCCGGGCCCTCGGCCGAGGTGCACCTGGTGCACAAGACGCGGGCGCCCTTTGTGTGGTGGGGAATCACGGATCTGGGCGACAAGTGCGAGCGCATTGCGTACCTGCGCAGCGTGGTCTTCGACCGGTCCGTGTACCCGGGATACATCCCTCGCAAGGTTGGCGCGAACAAGAGTTTCCCAGTGTTTGACGCGGTCACCTACTGTTTCCGCGCTGCGGACGCGGAGGAGGAGGCTCGCGTGGAGAGTGAGGATGCGGCCAGCGACGTGCTCATCAGTGCGGAGCTTGCGACAGAAAAGGACCTGCTCAAGATGACTCCGCGTAGGCTGGGTCAGGTGGTGAGCGTGCTGCAGCTGGTGGCGTCGGGCCAGCTTCAAAAGGCGGGGTCGAACAAGAAGCGTGGGCGACCGGAGGCTGCGCAGCTGTTGCCACGGCGCGAGGGCAAGAAGGTGAAGCGTCGTGCAGCGAAGCGTCGCGCGGCGTCCAAGCGCTGAGAGTGAGTGAAGTGTAGCAATCGAGAGCGTTGCCCTCGGATGATGGATGTAACATACATGTGCCTGCAGCGCTGATCTTGGGAACGTCATTGTGCGCTCCGTGAGCCTGGAAAGCTTTTCGTTGAAAGCATCGACGCGCTCTCGGTGCGTGAGACTGGTCATGTTCTTGATCTGTTCCGGTGAAGCGTCGTGCGGCGTCCAAGCGCTGAGAGTGAGTGAAGCGTGTCCAATCTGGCCCGTTTGAACGTAGCAATCGAGAGCCTTGCTCTCGGATGATGGATGTAACGATGGATGTAACATACATGTGAGCAGTTGCCTTACCATTGCCTGCAGTGCTGATCTTGGGAACATCATTGTGCTCCGTGAGCCTGGAAAGCTTTTCGTTGAAAGCATCCACGCGCTCTCGGTGCGTGAGACTGGTCACGTTTCTGATTTGTTCCGGTGAAGCGTCGTGAAGCGAAGCGTCGCGCGGCGTCCAAGCGCTGAGATTGAGTGAAGTGTAGCAATCGAGAGCGTTGCCCTCGGATGATGGATGTAACATACATGTGAGAAGTTGCCTAACCATTGCCTGCAGCGCTGATCTTGGGAACATCATTGTGCTCCGTGAGCCTGGAAAGCTTTTCGTTGAAAGCATCCACGCGCTCTCGGTGCGTGAGACTGGTCATGTTCTTGATCTGTTCCGCCTCGCGCTCACGCCGCTTGAGCTCGAACCGGCGCTGCGCCGGTGTGAGGCCGCTCAGACTGTCATTGTCCTCGTCTGCGTCGTCCTCGACGTTGTGCCGCGCAATAGCCTCGGCGTTGTCCGGCTGCGCCTGCTCGTCCTCGTGCTCGTCCCGGCGTCGCCGGCGTCGCTCGCCTTCTTCGTCGAGCTCGCGGCCGTCCTCGCCCTCCTCGCGCCTGCGCTTCTTGTCCCTGTTGTCCTCGTTTCTGTCCCTCCTTCTCTCCTTTCTGTCCTTCTTCTTCTTGTCCTTCTTCTTCTTCTTCTTCTTGCTGTCCTTGTCCACGGCGCTGACCGGGCCGCTCCCCTTGAGCACGAGCCTGCCGCCCACCACGCCGTCGTACGCCTTGGGCATGGCGCCCAGCCGCGCGAGGCAAGGCAAGACCGCGCGGGGACGAGCGGCGCGGCGCGGCGCGGCGCGGCGCGGAGCGGCGCGGAGCGGGCTCCGGAGCGCAGCGGAGCCTCGGGGTCTGTCTGCAGGGCGCTCCAGGCAGGAGCAGCGGCGGCGCGGCTTCAATTGAAGGGCTTCAAGAGAAGGGCTTCAAGAGAAGGGCCGGGATAGGCCGCGGCCTAAGAGGCGTGGCGCTGCGGCGCGGCGCGGCGCAGTCGCGCTTGGAGGCGGAGTCGCGGGCGCTGGCGGGCGCGGGCGCGGCGCTGGGCGGGATGGCGGGGCGCATGGGCGGCGAGCTGCCGACCGCGCTGCGGCTGGTGCGCAGCGCGGTGAACCCGAAGAAGCTCAAGGGCCCGCAGCTGAGCGGGCGCAAGGCCGCCGTGGTGCGCAAGCGCGCCATCGTGGAGGACAAGTAGGTTTTGAATTTGCGCGGCGCGGCGCGCGCGGCGCGGCGGGGCGGGGCGGGACGGGACGAGGCGGGACGGCGGGCTGACGGACGGGCGGATGGTCGGCGCGCAGGTACTTTCGCGGCGCGGACCTGGCGAAGAACGAGTGGGACCCGCGCTGGGACCCGACGAACAAGGCGGTGGTGGCGCGGGAGCCCAAGGGCAAAAAGTACCTGCGCAACCGCGAGGAGCGCGTGGCGAAGATCGAGCGCGCGCTCAAGACCATGGATGCAGACATTGAGGCGCACCACGCCGCGCTGAGGGCGCTCAAGCCGCGGACGAACGTGGAGAAGCAGTTCATCAAGCATGGCCTCTTCAAGGCGCGCAACCCGAACGCCAAGGCGCAGCCAGGGCACCCGGGCGGCCGGTGAAAGCGTCTTGTTGGTTGCGGACTCGTCTGTGAAGAGGCTGAGCTGAGTTTGCAGCCGGGGCGGGCGGCGATCGATGTTGATTCATTTCACAGCTGACCTCGACCATGGGCAAGAAGACGTCAACAAGGCAAGATGAGAGAGTCAAGCTAGCTAGCTAGGTCAGCGCGAGCAAGCAAGAACGCCAGTGGGTCACTGTTCATTGAATCATTCATGCATGCACGCATCATTCGATGAGCGTCTCGAGTGGCGGCGGGGAGCGGCGGGCCGGGCGGCGACTTGGAGCGCTTGCGAGTGCGGCGCGGGCGATCCTTGGAGGGTGGCGGACCGGGCGCAAGCTTGCGCTCGTTGGCCGGATTGCGCACGGCGGCGAAGTCGCGCAAGAAGATCATGTAGTTGCGCTTGGCCATGCGATGGTCCGGGTCGGCGCGCAGCGCACGCAGGTAGAGGTCGCGCGCCTTTTGCACACGCGCGCGCGCGTCGGGCGCATCGTCAGCCGGGTCGACGCCCTTGGCGAGCATATTGGCGTAGTTGCAGAGCACGGTGGCGTTGTTGGGTTGCGCGTCCAGCGCGCGCTCGTAGAGCGCTTGGGCGTCGTCGTGGCGGTTGAGAGCCTTCTTGAGCATGGTAGCGTAGTTGCATGCGTTGTTGGCGTGGCGTGGGTCGATCTCGAGCGCGCGCTGGAAGAGGTGCGAGCAAGCAAGCAAGCAAGCGAGCAAGCAAGAACGCCAGTGGGTCACGGTTCATTGAATCATTCATGCATGCACGCATCATTCGATGAGCGTCTCGAGTGGCGGCGGGGAACGGCCACGGCGCGAGCCGGGCGGCGACTTGGAGCGCTTGCGAGTGCGGCGCGGGCGATCCTTGGAGGGTGGCGGACCGGGCGCAAGCTTGCGCTCGTTGGCCGGATTGCGCACGGCGGCGAAGTCGCGCAAGAAGATCATGTAGTTGCGCTTGGCCATGCGATGGTCCGGGTCGGCGCGCAGCGCACGCAGGTAGAGGTCGCGCGCCTTTTGCACACGCGCGCGCGCGTCGGGCGCATCGTCAGCCGGGTCGACGCCCTTGGCGAGCATATTGGCGTAGTTGCAGAGCACGGTGGCGTTGTTGGGTTGCGCGTCCAGCGCGCGCTCGTAGAGCGCTTGGGCGTCGTCGTGGCGGTTGAGAGCCTTCTTGAGCATGGTAGCGTAGTTGCATGCGTTGTTGGCGTGGCGTGGGTCGATCTCGAGCGCGCGCTGGAAAAGGCGCTCGGCGCGGTTGAGGTCTTTGCGCACGCGGAAGAGGAACATGGCGTAGTTGCCGAGAATAGCCGCGTTTGCTGGCGCCGCCTGCACGGCGCGCTCAAAGTACTGCTCTGCGCGGTCGTACTGGCGCAGGTTCGCCTTGAGGAAGCATGCGTAGTTGGCGAGGTTGCTGGAGTGCGAGGGGTCGGCGCTGATGGCGTGGCGGTAGAGGCGGTCAGCTTCGGCGTCACAGCGCTGGCGGTCGGCCTCGGCGCGGTCGTGGTTGTTTTCGCGCGCCCGGTCGTGGAGGCCGCCGGCCGCCTGCATGCCCCACTGTTGGACGAAGAGCGCGAGGTTGCCGAGGTTGGTGGCGTGGTTGGGGTCAACTTCAAGCGCCCGGCGGTAGAGCGTCTCGGCGCGGGCCGGGTCGGTACGGTCCATGTGCAGGGCGAGCGCTTCGCGACCCATCTCATCTGCGTCGCCGATGCGCGCACGGGAGAGGTTGGAGCCTGAGCCGGAGCCGGAGGCCATGCGGTGCAAGCGGAAGCGGCGCTCGTTCTGCGCGTGCAGACCATACTCGGGGTGCGAGTCCTCCTCGGCGCGCACGCGTGCGATTTCCTGCTCCAGTTTGGCGCCAAGCTCGCGCTCGAGCGCCTGGAGCTTGGGGATGAGATCTTCCTTGGCCCAGCGCTGCATGTGGCCGTTCGGCGAGGCCAGCCTGCTGTCGAGGAAGAGGCCGTTGTGGCGCTCGGCGCGCAGCAGCTCCTTTTGCACGCGCTCCAGCTCCCACTCCGCCTCTTGGATCTCCACGTCCTTGGTCTGCTCGAGGCGCGCGCGCAAGCGGCCCGCGCGCTTTTGATCGAGAGCCATGATTTCGCGGCGCAGCGTCTCGTCCTGGGTGTCCGCCGCGCGCCGGTTCGGGCTCAGGACGGCATGCGCGGAGGCTGTGCGTTGCAGGAGATGTGGCGCCGGCGGTCCACGGGGCGGCGGCGCCAGGGCGCCGGTGATCCTTGCGGGCACTGTCTGCATTTTGCGTAGTTGCGCAGGTCCCGGCGGGTCGGGCTTGTCGCTGGCGCTCTCGCCCTTGGCGATCTGTACGAGGTTACGCGCGAACTCCTCGAGCCAGGCGTCGTCGCGGGCCTTGCTGATGTCGATTTCTTCGATTTCGTCGTTGTCGTTGTTTCCCATTTCGTGGAGCGAGAGGGAGTCGACGAGTCCATCCATGTGGCCGCCGTTCTCTTCGTCTTCGCTGTCATACTTGGCCTCGCTGCGGTTCGCGCGACGGCCGATGAGACTGCCATCCTTCTCCTCATCGTCGTCTTGGTCGTGGTCTGAGTTCGAGTCTTCGCTATCGCTGTAGCCACTTGAGAGGCGTGGACGGCGGCGAGTAGGATTTTGTGGCCTTTGCTTTTGCTTTTGCTGCTGTTGCTGTTTGTGCGTGCGCGAGTGCACAATGAGGTGCGCGACCTTTTTGAAGTGCTTGCCGCAGACCTCGCAGTCAAAGCGCGCCTCGGTCTCGTTGTAAGGGTTCACCTCGGGCAGTTTGGACTCTGGTTGGCGTGCAGGGATGCGTCGCACGTCCGGGTCGATGGGTTTGTCGTTGACTAGAAGCGGCGCGTCTTCGTGAAGCCTGCTGTACATGTGCTCCTGCGGTGGTGGCGGCACGGCACGAGGCCGGCCGACCGAGGGTGGAACTTGCTTGCGCTGAGGAGGTGGTGGCACCTTGTCCTCGGTCATGGTCGGCCTCCTGCGCGTAATCTCGGCAGGTGGTGGCGGCAGCATGGGCGCGCCGTCGCGCCGTGCTCGATCGAAGTTGCTCATGGGCGCGCCGTCGCGCCGTGCACGATCGCTCATTGGCGCGCCGTCGCGCCGTGCTCGTTCGAAGTTGCTCATGGGCGCGCCGGCGCGTCGTGCTCGATCGAAGTCGCTCATGGGCGCGCCGGCGCGCCGTGCTCGATCGAAGTCGCTGAGGCGCTTGGTAAGCTCGGCGCGCCGTGCATCTTTGTCTAGGCCTGGCGTACGAGTGTCAAGGCCGAAGTGCTGCATCGTCTTGGTGAGACCAGACATGCTCGCTGTACCTGCTGCTGCCAATCTCTCGAGCTCCATTTATCTAGCGCGAGCGCTGTGATGAGCGTGCTGATGAACGAACGTGAGCGAGCTGATGAGCGTAGTTGAGCGTGTGAGCTGATGTAGTTGAGCTAGCGCCAGCGAGAGCGCCAGCGAGAGCGCAAGCGAGAGCGCAAGCGAGAGCGCAAGCGAGAGCGCAAGCGAGAGCGCAAGCGAGAGCGCAAGCGAGAGCGCCAGCGAGAGCGCAAGCGAGAGCGCGAGCGAGAGCCAACGCTCGCCCTCGAGGTTATGCCCACTCTCTCTCTCTCTCTCTCTCTCTCTCTCTCTCTCTCTCTGCGTAGCGCTGCTTCAAACTGTTGCACGCGCTATAGATCCGTTCAGGTTCATGATTTCCTTGATTACACCATCTGCCAGCGACGGCGGCGGTAGTACCGCGTGGCCCGGGCTCGAAGTCACGAAGTTGGACGTACCCGTGCTCCACACGGCGCGAGTCACGGAGCGACCAGTTCTAAAAGCTCGCGTGCTTCCGAGTGCTTCTTTATTGTTTTCGGCAGAAGACGACCATGGTGATGAAAGCCGACTCGGGAGGGGGGAGAAAACGCTTGACAAGCTGGCGTGAAGCGGCGCTACCTGTCGCGTACCTTGGCGAGAAGCGGCGCTTGGGAAGCGTGCCTTTTGGCGAGCATACCTTTTGGCAAGCATGCCTTTTGGCAAGCATGCCTTGGCGAGCGAAACGAAATCGTAAATCGTGGTTGGCAGACGCTCGCTCAGCTGATGAAGAAATGGTCAGATTTGTTTTGTACCTGAGAACGCGCTCATCGTTGAGTGTTTACGAGTGTTTGGCTTCGTTCGCTTAGATTGTCTTTTGCTTCTTCTTGGAGGCGAGGACGGCAGGTTCCTTGGGAACGAGAGCAAGGAGAAGGACGGCGAGGATGGCGTGAGCGGCGGCGTAGACGGCGGCAACCTCATGCGGGATGAAGTTGAGAGCTGCCGCGGCGCCGAGCGGGAGCACGGCAAAGGCGGCAGTCTTGCCTGTGGCACGCAGGCAGCGCGTGTTGAAGGTGATGGCGCCGAGCAAGGGAATGACGGCGAGGCCGGCGAGGAGAGCCACGGTGAGGCTAAAGAGGAAGCGACCGGAGACGGGGATGGTGTCGATCTTGAGCTCGCTGGCGATCTTGGAGAAGATGGCCTGGAGCACGGGGCGGCCCTCGGGCATGAAGATGAGCGGGCCGAGCGCGGCGCAGGAAAGCATGCAGAGCAGCGCCGGGAGATAGAAGCCGGCAAAGATGAAGGAGATGACGCCAAAGGCGGCGTCCATGGTGCCGGCGGTGATCATGACCTTGGGCAGGGGCTCGATGCCCTGCATGTAGACCTCGACGGCGCCCGTGACGACGAGCGCGAGCGCGGCAGCGCGCGTCTGCATGGGCGGCAGTTTGGCATGGACGGTGATGGCGTAGAGGAAGGCGAGGCAGAGGATGGCCGTGCCGGCGAGCGCGCCCCAGACGTTCTCTGCGTCGGCGCCGCCGAGCAGTGCGGTGCCGCCGTCCTGCCAGGCGGTCATGAGCGCGACGACCTGGGCATCCTTCTTGCCGAGGCCGGCCAGGAGCGCGAGTGGCGCGCCGTACGCCGCGGCGGCGCCCAGCGCCAGCACTGCGCCCAGCGCCTTGGTGGCCATTGCAGTCGCTGGAGCGAGAGCGAGCTGATGCAAGTTGTTGGTTGGAGCGTCACGAGGCGAGGCGTCCCAAGAGCTCTCTCTTATTAGGCCTTAGTTAGGGTGTTTGGCTCTGGCGAGCGATAGCTCCAGCTTGCAGCCACTGGCAGAAAAAGAAGGATCCGGAAGCGAAAGGCGCGCAACGGGCGCGAGCTTGCGAGCTTGGCCGCGACGCGGTGGGGCGCGCTGGGCGGCAGTGCGGCTCTGGCACCGCAAGACTTGTGGTTGGCGTGGCGGATCTTTCTTCTCTGGAGCTCTGAGGCGCGGCCTGGCTGCTTGTGCGTCGTCGTCTTGAGCTTGGGCGAGCTTGTCACGCGGTGGCTGGCTGATGTTCTTTAAAGAGCCTTTTGCTTCTTGATGGCGGCGACCTGCTTGGGCACGAGCGTGAGGAGCGCAAGGGCGACGAAGGCATGCGTGGCGGAAAAGGCACCGGCGGCCTCGGCAGGCAGGAACTTGAGTTGGAGCGCAAGCAGGGAGACGACGGCCGTCACGATGGCCATGCGAGCGGTGGCGCGCAGGCAGCGGGGGTCGAGCGTGATGGCGCCGACGAGCGGCACGACGGCCTGCGCCGCCATGAGCACGAGCGACATGTTGAATAGAAAGTGCGCGTTGAGCTTCATGGGCGCCCAGCCCATGGCGTCGCAGATGGGGTTGGTCTTGAGGAGGTCCTCCACGGTGGGGCGCGCCTGCGGCAAGAACCAGCCGGGGCCGAGCGCGAGCGTGACGAAGAAGTTGGGAACGTGCGTGCTGTAGAAGCTAGGCAGAGCGATGGAGGCGAGGCCCGTGGCAATGTCATTGCCTCCGACGAAGAGCAGGCCGGTCGGGAGGTCGGCGGCCTTTTGGATGAAGATAAAGCCCAGGCCGGCCACGAGGCGCACCAGGCCGGACGCGCGCGCCTGTACGGTGGGCAGCCCCGCCAAGATGGTGGACGCATAGAACACGTTCAGGCACATGAGGCTGGTGCCGGCCAGCGCGCCCATGGCGTTCTCGTCGGTCGGCTCGATGATGGCGCCGTCCGTCCACGGCGTCATGGCCGACATGACCTCCACGTCGCTCTTGCCCAGACCGAACTTGAGCACCGCCGGCGCCATGTACAGCAGGCCTACGCCAAAGGCCAGCGCTGCGCTGGCCGCCGACATTTTCCGCGTGCTTGCTGCGCCGCCTTGCCCGTGCGCCGCGCGCGCCCGCCGCGATGCCCTGGCGGCTGAGTCGGTTGGCTGTGTACGAAAGGTTGCAGATCTGCTGCCTGCTCAGATCAGATCAGCCCCGGATATCAGGCTTTGTCAGGATGTCCGAGCTGTCCGAGTGTGATGATCATGAGAGCGAGGGCAGCCTGAGAGGAGGGGGGGGTCCTCGCGCGGTCGCGGGGTCCTCACTGTCAGCTCGCCGAGGTCGTTAGGCCGGGCTGGCTCACAGTCAGGCTGGCGCAGGCTGGCTCAGGCTGGCCGGGCAACTTGCAACGCACGCGCAAAGGTCTTGGTGGCCATGGTGGATGATCTTTCGAAGGAGCCGTGTCACCGCGCAGCGCATGCCAACTGTCACGGTGTGGTGTCTAACTTAAGTTCGTAAAATAAGATTGTTTGCTTGGACGCCGCCTCTCAAGAGGACGACTGCTGGGACATTCTCATCAACCAGGTGCAGGAGATGATGGCTGGCGGCGCCAAGGACACTCTTGGCACAAAGTACGCTTGGCGTCCTCGTCTCCCTCTCCAGCGGTAACTAGGTAGAGCTTCTAATAGCTTCAGTACCCGCAGAGGCTAGCTAGCTTCATGGATGATGTTGCTCATCAAAGACGCTTCTTGTCGTTGACGGCGGACTTTACAGAAGCAAGGAGAATGGCGGAGGTGATGGCATGGGCAGCAGCGTAGGTGGTTGCAGTGGTGGAAGGCATGAGTTCGAGAGGAATGGCGAGGAGCGAGAGCACGGAGGCGAGGGCGGAGACCTTGCCAAAGGCGCGCAGCGTGAGGGCATCGCGAGTGAGCGCACCAATAAAGGGGATGGCACCAAGGCCTGCGAGGACGAGCACGGCAACATGGTGAAGGAATCGCGCATCGAAGGAGACGGGCTCAAAACCCGCGGTGGTGACGATGGTGGAGATGGCGTTCTCGAGCGGGGCGTGAGCTTGCGGCAAGAAGAAGCCGACGCCGAGGATGGCCGTGAGCACAAAGTTGGGCATGTGCGTGGCGCGCCAGCGCGGCCAGATGGTGGAGGCGATGCCGGTGCCGACATCGTTGAGGATGAAGAGAGCGAGCGAGTTGGGCGATCCGCCAAAGGAGCGGTACAGCATGTTGTAGACTCCGGTGCCGGCGACGATGCGCGCCATGCCGGAGATGCGTGCCTGGAGCTCGGGCAGATTGGCGCGAAGGGAGAGCCCGTAGAAGGCGTTGAGGCAAAGCAGGCCTGCGCCGGCAATGGCGCCCCAGGGCCTGACGTCGGCCAGGTTGAGCTGCGCGTGCTCGCTCCAGGGCGTGAGTGCCGCGGCCACCTCGCCGTCCGACTTGCCCAGCAGCATATTCATGGCTAGCGGCGCCAAGTACAGTGCGCCGACGCCGAGCGCCACGGCGCTGCTGACGAGACCTGGACCGTCTTGCGCCATGGCGTGCGCGCGAGAGAGAGGGAGAGCGAGAGAGAGAGCCTGAGCCTGACAGGGGCGAGCCTAAGCCTGACAGGGGCGAGCCTGAGCCTGACAGGGGCGATCACGAGCCCGAAGCGCTGTCTGATTGCGATCTGCGGGTTTGATCGCTGATGCGGCTGATCGGCGAGGCGTAGATGCGACGGAAGTGATGTGTACTCTGGCGTCAATAGGCGCGTCAATAGGCGTCAATAGGCGTCAGTAGGCGTCAATAGGCGTCAATAGGCTATAGCTAGCTAGCTAGCTAAACAAGCCAGGGAAGAAGGAAGGAAAGGACGGTACAAGGAGGGCTTCGCCGCTTCGCGCCGCTTCGCGCCGCTTCGGGCGTCGGGCTTGGCCGCGAGCGCTGGCGCCGCCACGTGCGTCATAAGGTCACGACGCGAGTACTGCCGCCTGCAGCCAGCAGCGGCGCGGGCAAGAGGCCAAGCTAACGTATCGCTGGCAGCCAGTCTACAAAAGAAGGTTAGGATTGCGTTGCTTCTCCCACTCGACGCCACGACGACGCTGCATGGTTTGCGCTATCTGGTCCTTGGCCTTGTCGAGGTCAATCCAGGCGACAATGAGCGCGGCGAGGAGATAGCAGGGGGCGAGCGGGACGATGCCATACTGCAGCGTAGGTGCCTGCTCGCTGATGATGGTGAACATGAGGGGCGGGAGAAAGGTGAGGACGTTGCCGCAGGTGGTCTTGAGGCCGAAAAACACGCTCTCCTTGCCGCCGGGTACGAGAGAGGCAAAGAGCGAGACAGCGACGGTGAAAACGGCGCCGAGGCAACAACCCCAGATGAAGGTGAAGAAAATGAGCAGGTAAAAGACGTATCCAGCTGCCTCCTGGCGTGTCTCCTCACCTTGGCCGACGATGACCTCGTCGCAGAAGCCGTACTGCGTCTTGGGCAGCGTGGCGTTGGCCAGGTTGACCGGGATGGCTTCGGTGATGAAGGTTGCCGGCGCGACGAGGAAGGAGATGCCGTAGAGCGCGTGGACAAAGACGTATGTCTGCTTGGTGCCCATGCGCTTGGCGATGTGGTGTGTAAAGTAGGCGCCCGGCACGGCCATGATGAGCGCAATGGAGAGGATGGCGGAGGTGGTGGTGCCATCGAGCCCGAGGTAGAATTGCATGTAGGAGGTGGCGAGCGTGCCGACGGCCTGGTTGGCTGCGTTGGCAAGCATCCAGGAGACGAGGAACTTGGCGAGTTCCGGGTAGTTTCTGACGGTCTCGATGAGCGACTCGAGCAGATGCGCGAGACCACAGCAGCCCGTTTTGATCTCCTGGCTGACGTTGACGCGCGAGCCAAGCATTTTGTAGCCCGGCACGATAAAGCCAATCATGAGGAGGGCGGCCACGAAGGCGCCCACGGTGCCCTGGAGCATGCCGTTCATGTCGAGCGCGATGGCGAGAACAGTGGTGACGGCTGCCTGGACCACTTGGTTTACGTTCATGCCGGTGTAGCCAAGCGCCACGAAGCGCGCGACCTCCATCTCGTCTGTGCTGATTTCGGGCGCGTACGCGGCGTTGAGCTGCGCGGCGAATTCGTAGGCCACCACGCCGAGCACAAGGACGGCAGCAAGGACGATGAGGCCAGCGTCGGACTGCCAGAGCGGGCGCGGCAGGTAGGTCTCCCCGTCCTCGTCATCCGGGTCGAGCTTGTCGGAATCCTCGGACAAGAAAAGCATGGCCTGTCCCAGGAGTGTGAGCAGCAAGAGCCAGTAGGCACCGCCCAAGAGCTTCTTGCGGTGCGGCGATGCGTCCGCGTAGGCGCCCATGAAGGCGCTCAGCACGGCCACTGCGACACCTTGCACCACGCTGATGGACGACACAACGGATGAAGCCCGCGCGGTACCGCCCAGCACCTTGCCCTCGCAGTCCGCCACGCTCAGCGCGAAGTCATTCGTCGCCACCGTCGCAAAGAGCGCCGCGAACACGCTCGGCGCCCCGCGCGCAGTGAATGTGTACACGTACCCGCGCGCTTCATCGTTGCCGCGCGTTGCGCTCTTAAAGAAGCAACATGCTCGATCCCAAAACGGCGACGACGACGACGAGGAGGAGGATGGAGAAGGGGAAGACGGTGACACGGACCCATCTGCAAGCTCCCCTGCCGCGGAAACGCGGGCGTCCGTCATCCGATCTGAGCGGCCGCCGATCCTGGTCTGCCGTCAGTGCCGTGACCGCTGGCTGCAATGCCGCCGTGCAATCAGAATTATAATGCAGCCTGAGCCAGCCGCTGCTGCGGACGTCACGCCGTCCGAGTCCGCCGGGCCGAGCTGAGACCAGGCTCGAGCCAGCTGACACACGCGATGTGAGCAAGGGGTACTGGGACTTCCAGGCCGGCAAGTCCGAGTTGAGCCAGATTGAGTGGCTTGAGCACTGGCAGCTGGCAGCGAGCAAGTCCTTGACCAGGCTCGAGCACAGCGAGATGTACATCCGTCCGAGTGGGCGAGCAAAGCGATTCAAGCCTTGACTTGCCTTGATCCACTGCACCAACCGACGGCCGAGTCCAGCACTGGCAGCGGTCGGAGTACAGCTCCGAAGAGAAGGTAAAACGTTCGCTCGGCCAGGGAGGGAAGCATGCCTGCCTGCCCGGAAGACGCCCGACCTCCGAAGAGCGGAAACCGGAGCGCGTCGTGACCCTGGCCTCCCAAGTAGTAGGCCTCTGATACTGCCACCAGTGCACGCGAGTCGCGAAGACTAGGACTCGGACGAGTCGAGAGGACTGGCGCTTCTCCGAGTCGGGCCGCTTCCTGGCTGCGCCGCGCCTCCGAGTCCGCGTCGCGACGCACCGTCACGCACGCGCGAAGCACGCGCACGTCCGTGCCACGTCGGGTACTGGATAAGGGTACATGGTACCGTCTGGCTCGTCCTGGCTCGTCCTGGCTCGTCCTGGCTCGTCCTGGCTCGTCTTGGCTCGCCCTGGCTCGTCCTGGCTCGTCCTGGCTCGTCCTGGCTCGCCCTGGCTCGTCCTGGCTCGCCCTGGCTCGTCCTGGCTCGTCCTGGCTCGCCCTGGCTCGTCCTGGCTCGTCCTGGCTTGCCCTGGCTCGTCCTGGCTCGTCCTGGCTCGCCCTGGCTCGTCCTGGCTCGTCCAAACAGTGGTACCCGGGCACCAACGTCGTGACGTGGTACCAACCGGGCACCCGGGCCGCGCAACGCAAAGGCGGCCCGTTTTAAGCCAAATGGCATGGCACGTCGCGTAGGCATGGCAAGGCCAGCGGTGCATCCGCATCGATCGCTCGAGGAAGCACTGCGTCGTAAACATGTGATCCTATCATTGGAATCTGGCCCTACCTGGAAAATCACTTCTTAGCATCGGGGCTTTCATAATTGTTCAAACCCTTGTGCAGGCTGCCCCCCGACACTCTTCCGGACCTGCCTGCTGCTTGGTGTGAGTTCTGCCGGCTCCGGTTAGACTGCGACCTGGTCGAGCAGCAGAACGCTGTCAAGAGACGCCCAGTGCACGTTAGGATGCAGGACAGCACGCTGCCGCGCGCTGCGCCCGCCGGCGCCCGCCCTCACGCTCTGCTTCTTGCCGGCGCGCCGGAAGGCGAGCCAGCGAGCGCGTGAGCGAGCATCGATGACCTCGACCCGGAGACCAAGACGAACCTGAAGGACCTCGGCCTCTTAGCTGCGCAGAAGGCAAAACCCAGCTTGGTCCGGGAGATGAAGGACATCTGGCGCTTGCGCCCCGTGCTGAGTTTAACGTCAACGAAAAAGGGCTGGATCGCTCTGACCAAGTTGGCGAGACTATCTCCGCCAGCCCGGGTTCTGGGCACGCTGTTCTGGCAAGGAGACGACAATGATCGCACAACTCCAGCTTGTGGATCCACAGGCGCCCCTCTCAGGCAGCCAGGACGACATTCTAGCTCGTCTAACCGCCGCGGAGCTCAAGCTTCAGTCTGCAGGGCGCACTGGCGTTGACATCCAGCCCGCCGAAGCTGCCATCATGCCTGGACGGAAGCGTGCGCGGAAGGAGGACACAGCAGAAGGGACGATGAAGCGGAGCATGCAGGGCAGCGACGTGTTCTCGGGCAAGCGACATGGTGGCGAGCGAGACTGCCGAGAGCAGGCCGGTGGGCCGTTCTTTCACTCGCAGCCAGCGAGCAGCACCTCGGACGATGACGACGCTGATGACGACGCTGATGACGATGACGACGACGTCCAGATGACGATGACAACAAGGTGGTCGAAGACGGCGCTAGCGGCGGATCGCCGCTGCTCCCGTTAGTCTTGGAGATCAAGACCGCTACATCCGAGGTAAGGAGTTCTGATATCGCGGCGTACGCAGCTGTCGGGCGAGATTTGCGGGTGCGACTGCGGAACGAGGAGATGAAGCAGTGCGTGCCGCAGCCGTCTCACCGAGCAGAGATCATGCATCGCGCTGCTTTATATACGTGCAGTGCGTGGCGCTCGTGTACGCTACCTCCATGAACATCATGCAGGTCGTCATCATCCTTGTCTCAATCGAGCCGCGGGACGTGTGGCGTGAGCACTCCATTCGTCTGGCCGACGCCCGGACGGGTTTTCGGACATAGGGCCGGAATACTGCTCCTGGCTTGGCTACGTCAAGAACCATCACATGTTGGAGACGTATCTACGGCTCTGGGGTGGCATCAGGACGACGTCCTCGGGCACGGAACACCGCCACCTGCCGAGAAGCGGAGCCCCATCATTATCGCCGCATGGAACAAGTGCGGTGCAGACACTGCTCCAGGGACGAGCACTGAAACCCAATGCGTAAATGTTCATGACTTCTTCGAGTACGTGCCCCGAGCAGCGGGCCACCGTAGCACTATACTCCCATCTCTGATGACAACCCGGCTCGAGGGCCAGACCTGCCCATCGCCTGCAGCGCGTTCATGGCATTGAAGCAGGCCGCCAGCCAGGCTTGGGTCACTCGAAGCGCATTCGGGTCAGGTGCAAGCTCTGCTGCAAAGAATGCGACAAGGGCACCTGCACAGGCATACGCGAGCCGCAGCAGACAAGCAAGATGTGCAACACCTGCAGAATCGCTCTCTGCATGCAGTGCTGGCGCATCTTCCACACCGAACTCGACCTCAAACCCTTTCTCACGCGTAACGTTTGACTACACGTAGCCCCCAATTCTGTTTTCTTGCTCCTTCAGCTCTATGCAACGCTTGATTGTGTGCGCCCTGTCTAGCTATTGCAGACCGTTTTCTGCCGGAGGGCTCGAATAAAATACGAAAACTACAAATCATGCTTGCGCAGATACTTTTCAAAATTGTATGGATCGAATGCTGCAGTGTCAGAGCACACGTGCACGAAGTTTCAAGGTAATTTATTCGAAGATCTTGCAGTGAAATCCCCGGAAGACTGGAGAGAAATTTCGGTGCCATTTTCGTTGCCAAATGTTCATTAAGGTAGGGCTAGGTCATCTTGTCATCTTCAGCGACGCGCTGCAGTGGTCATGCATCCGCTGACGTTCCCAGGCGAGCGCTTGCCGTAGGCCAGCTGGCTGGTTGATACGAGCAAGAATTTGACGGCGTCCAACGCGTACCTGCCAGAGTCCTTGGCCCTTCTCCAGTTGCTGCAATCGTGCGATCTGCTCGCGATCTCGTGCGCGTGTGTGTCAGCGTCGGTAGAGAACCCCTGGGCCGCCTGGTGCCTTTCATTTGCGGCAAGCTTCGCATGGCAGACCGCACGCTTGGCCAAAACCAAAACGCTAAAAGTTTCGACTCCGTCACCACATCGCTAATGGCTCACACGGAGAAGAGGCGGTTCTTGGCGGGCAACTGCATGATGCGCATGCGTGTTTTCTACCGCTTTGTGTGCGCCTTGATGAGCCGCGTCCGCGCCATCCACCAAACAAGTGATGTAGCACTGGACAGGTCTTGAAAAAAAACGCAACAAAGCCCCGCCCCCGCGCCGGCCGAAGGGGCCGGGCGAGGAACGGGGTGAAAAGGGTTGTGATACGGTCGAGAGCTGTAAGTCAGGTCGAGCCGGAGTTGCGAGTCTGCCGAAGCCGTGGCCTGAGCAGTGATGTTGCCTAGGACCTTCGTACCTATCGAGGGATGACGTGCGACAGGGTCAGAGGGCGGAAGATCAACCAGAGCGACGCCTGGATGCCCGCCCCGTCGGAAGCCTCGTGTGACGCGCTCAGCTCGGGCGATCTCGGGGCGCCAGACAGTAATGACCTTTGTACGGGGTACAAATAGATGAGCCCCTTGGTTGGCGCAGAGCCGCGCTGGAGGCAGCTCATGGCGCTGCGCAATCATGCAGGGGTTTCATCGATGGCAGCGTGCAAAGTATTTGAGCGTTCGAGCTAGGTCTCGATGCCAAGCCTCCCAGCGGCTTCGGCAGACTCGCAATTCCGGCTCGACCTGGCCTACAGCTCTCGACCGTACCAACAACCCTTTTCACCCCGTTCCTCGCCCGGCCCGTTCGGCCGGGCTTCGTTGCGTTTCTAAGACCTTTCCGACCGGATCAGTGCTCCTTCACTTGTTAGTACCCCGAAGAGATGAGCGCCTTGGTTGGCGCAGAGCTGCGCGGGAAGCAGCTCGTGGAGCTGCGCGATCAGGCACGGGGTGCATTCACGGCAGCGTGCGGAGTATTTGAGCGGTCGGGCCTGGTCTCGATGAGATTTTGCCGCTTGCCCGGAGTCGCCCCGAGGTCGCCCGAGCTGGGCGCGTCACACGAGGTTTCCGACGGGGCGGGCATCCAGGCGTCGCTCTTGTTGATCTTCCGCCCTCTGACCCTGTCGCACGTCATCCCTTGATACCACCACAAGCTTGCGCTTCCGTGGCGATCCGCGACTACCCAAACCAAACCGCCGCTCTCACTCATCCTTAAACCACGCCGTTCGCGCGGAGCCAAGCCATTTCAGTCGGGCAAGTTTGCAGGGAAGATCAAGATCCTCCGGCCGGCGTGTGGGGGGGGAGCTGGTTTCAAAATTAGCGGCGGCTGGTTTCCGAAAGAAGCGGCAATACACGACATGCCGTACGCGGGCTTTGGTTTCATTTCATTTCGAAAGAGTTCTTGCAGCGTTTTCATTTTGCTGAGGACCGCCGCGTGGCTTGTTGATCAGGGATTCTTAGCTATTGCTGTTGAAGTTGTCCCATTCGAGGCCACGGCGACGCTCCATGGTCTGAGCGATCTGTTTTTTGCCCTTGTCGAGGTCAATCCAGGCTGCGAGGAGCGCTGCAAGAAGGTAGCAGGGCGCGAGCGGGATGATGGCCCAGCGCAAGGTCGGGGCGCGCTCGCTAATGACGGTAAACATGAGCGGCGGTAGCCAGGTGAGGACGTTGCCAAAGGTGGTCTTGAGGCCGAAAAACACGCTCTCCTTGCCGCCTGGAACCAGCACGCTGTAGAGCGAAATGCCCAAGGTGAAGACTGCGCCGAGACAAAAGCCCCAAATACAGCTGAAGAGGATGAGCAAGTAAAAGACGTAGCCAGCAGCCTCCTGGCGCGTCTCTGCGCCCTCGCCAATGACGACGTCGTCGCAGAAGCCGTACTGCGTCTTGGGTAGTGTCGTATTGGCCTGGTTGATAGGAATCGCGTCAGCGAGAAAGGTGGCCGGCGCGATGAGAAAGGAGACCCCGTAGAGCGCGTGGAAGAAGACGTAGGTCTGCTTGACGCCCATGCGCTGGACAATGTGGTGCGTGAAGTAGGCGCTGGGACGGCCATGACCAGCGCGAAGGACAGGATAGTAGAGGCCGTCGTGCCGTCGATGCCGAGGTGGAACTGCATGTACGTAGTAGACAGCGCGCTGATAGCTGTACTTGCAGCGTTGGCCAGCATCCACGAGAAGAGGAACTTGGCAAGCTCAGGGTAGATGCGAATCGTCTCCACAAGCGACTCCAGGAGGTGCGCGAGGCCGAAGCAGCCCTGCCTGATGTCCTTGTTCACATGGAAGCGCGAGCCGAGCATTTTGTAGCCCGGCACGATCCATGCCGTCATCAAGGCGGCCGCCACAAAGGCTCCGACTGTGCCCTGTAGCAAGGCGCCCAAATTGAGCGCAATCGCCAGCACCGTGGTCGCGGCCGCTTGCACCACCTGCATCCCGTTCAAGCCGGTGTAGGCCAGCGTCACGAAGCGCGACACCTCCATGTCGTCCGTGCTCAGCTCCGGCGCGTACGTCGCCGTTAATTGCGTCGCCCCCTCGAATGCAAGTATGCTCGTCATAAGAACCACCGCCAGCACAATGAGACCGGCTTGTCCTCATCGTCCGGGTCCAGCTTGTCCGAGTCCTTGGACAGGAAGAGCAGCGCCTGGCCCACGAGCATGGCCAAGAGGAGCCCATGAAAGAAACCCAGCAGCCTCTTGCGATGCGGAGATGCGTCCGCAAAGGCGCCCAGAAAGATGCCCTGCACCGTCACCAGGATGCCCTGCACCACGCTGATGGACGACACCACCGACGACGCCCGCACGGTACCGCCCAGCACGTTGCCCTCGCAATCTGCGACGCTCAGGGCGAACTCGTTCGTCGCCACCGTGCCAAACAGAACCGCGAACATGATCGGCGCACCGCGCGAGGCGAAGGCGTACACGAAACCGCGCGCCTCCTCGTTGCCCTCGGTCGCGCGGCGGAAGAAGAAGAAGCAGCAGCAGCAGCAGCAGCAGCACCGCCCAAACAACGACGAGGACGCCGTGGACGTCAACTCCCTGACCTCCATCGACGACGACTTGGTTGCTTCCCCCATCGCCGACGACTTGCTTGCTTCCTCGATCGCCGACGACTTGGTCGACGATCAATCACTCCGAGTAAGGCTGGCACTGGCAGGCGACCTGAGTTTGAGTTCTGCATGCTCTGAGGATCAGGTCACTGGCAGGCTAGCTGCGGCACCGCCGGTGCACGGATTCGGCTGACTCGGACTCGCACTTGGACTGCTGGCATGGGCGTCCCCGTACTTGTCCAGCTCCACTGGCAGGGCACTGCGCTGTCAGTTGTCCCGCCAGTGCCAGGGGAAGCATGGCTTCGAGTCAAGTTGAAGTGCTGCTGTGCAGTAAGACGCTCTCAGGCTGGTATGTAACCTCCGAAAACATCGGTGGTGGCCAAAATCACCACTGGCAGGCCAGGCTGTCCGAGTCCGAGTCGAGTCCGAGTCCGAGTCCGAGTCCGGCACTGCGTCAGGTTAGACTCGGGCTCGGCCTACTCCTACTCATGTCCGCTCACTGGCAGAGGACTTGAAGCCACTGGCAGTGCCAGGGGAAGCAACGTTTGCCCTCCGGGCCGCGTCGCCGTGGCAATCACCGGCAGGCCGCTAGTACGAAGCTAACCTTCCGCCTCCCACTGCGTGACTCGGACCGTCGTGGCCGCCGCCGCTCTGCAGCGCAGTGCAGTGCCCCGGGCCCGAGCCGCGCCGCGCCCGGCGCGCCGTACGTTTTGACACTGGCACTGCCAGTGCGCAGTACGGTTGGTTGCCAGTGACAGTGAAACATCAGTCTGAAGCCGAGCACTTCAAGTTGCCGGCGAGCCGATTGCGAGCCACTGCTAGCGACCACGAGCGACGAGCGACGTGGAGAGCAGCCGGGCGGCCTGGAGAACCAGCCACCGGCCACTGCAGACTCGGACTCGGAGATAAAGGCTGACCATGCAGTGGACTTGATCGACACAGTTGGTACCTGACAATAGCCAGCTGTGCCAGGCTGCATGCTCAGAGGCTGGGCTGCAAAGACGTCAAGTAAGAAGAAGCGGTCTCTAAGTCCTTTACTTTGGCTCGTCGCGTCTCGTCGCGTCTCGTCGCGTCATGTCGCGTCTCGTCGCGTCTCGTCGCGTCTCGTCGCGTCTCGTCGCGTCTCGTCGCGTCTCGTCGCGTCTCGGTGACGGCTTGTCTTGCCTCGCTTGGTTGCTTGGTCTTGCTTTGAAAAACAAGTCAGAGCGCATTGTTGATCTTGTCCCATACGGGGCCGCGGCGACGGCCCAGTGTCTGAGCGACCTGTTCCTTGCCCTTGTCGAGGTCAATCCAGGCCGCGAGGAGCGCTGCGACGAGGTAGAGGGGGGCGAGTGGGACGATGGCCCAGCGCAAGGTCGAGGCGCGCTCGCTGATGATGGTGTACAAGAGCGGCGGGAGCCAGGTGAGGGCGTTGCCAAAGGTGGTCTTGAGGCCGAAGAAGACACTCTCCTTGCCGCCCGGAACCAGCACGCTAAAGAGCGAAACACCCGCGGTGAAGCCGGCGCCAACGCAAAAGCCCCAGATGCAGCTGAAAAGGATGAGCAGGTAAAAGACGTAGCCAGCAGCCTCTTGGCGCGTCTCTGCGCGTTCGCCAAGGACGACGTCGTCGCAAAAGCCGTACTGCGTCTTGGGCAGCGTCGCATTGGCCTGATTGATGGGAACCGCCTCGGCGAGAAAGGCAGCCGGCGCGACGAGAAAGGAGACCCCGTAGAGCGCGTGGAAGAAGATGTAGGTCTGCTTGACGCCCATGCGCTTGATAATGTGGTGCGTAAAGTAGGCGCCCGGAACGGCAACGATGAGCACGATGGACAAGATGGCAGAGGTCGTCGTGCCGTCAATGCCGAGGTAGAACTGCAGGTACGAGGTTGCGAGCGCACCCAGTGCCAAGCTCGCACCGTTCGCCAACATCCACGAGAAGAGGAACTTGGCAAGCTCAGGGTAGAAGCGAACCGTCTCCACGAGCGACTCAAAGAGGAGCGCGAGCCCGAAGCAGCCGCGCTTGGTGTCCTTGTTCACGTGGACGCGCGACCCGAGCATTTTGTAGCCCGGCACGATCCATGCCGTCATCATGGCGGCCGCCACAACGGCCCCGACAGTGCCCTGCACAAAGGCGCTCATGTTGAGCGCAATCGCCAGCAAGGTGGTCACGACCGCATGCACCACCTCCATCCCGTTCATGCCCGTGTAGCCCAGCGCCACGAAGCGCGACACCTCCACGTCGTCCGTGCTCAGCTCCGGTGCGTACGTTGCCGTGAGCTGCGTTGCCGCCTCGAACGCAAGCCCGCTAATCACGAGGACGGCCGCCACCACAAGGAGGCCGGCGTCCGACTGCCACAGCGGACGCTGCAAAAAGGTCATGTCGGCCTCATCATCCGGATCCAGCTTGTCCGAGTCCTCGGACAAGAACAGCAGGGCCTGGACCACGAGCATCACCAGCAGCAGGCCATGAAAGAAACCCAGCAGCTTCTTGCGGTGCGGCGACGCGTCCGCGAAGGCGCCCACAAAGAGGCCCTGCACCGTCACCAGGACGCCCTCCACCACGCCAATGGACGGCACCACCGACGATGCCCGCACCGAGCCGCCCAGCACATTGCCGTCGCAATCCGCCACGCTCAAAGCGAACTCGCTCGTCGCCACCGTAGCAAACAACGCCGCGAACACTACAGGGGCCCCGCGCGAGGCGAACGCGTACACGAAACCACGCGCCTCCTCGTTGCCCTCCGTCGCGCGGCGGAAGCAGCAGCAGCACCGCCCAAACCACGACGACGACATTGGCCCCGACGGAGACGTCCCAGTCGAGTGCTCCATCTCCATCGACGACGACGACATGCGAGTGAGCAATCAATCAATCTAATAAGCCGCCTCCAGTTCGGGTTTTGCTGGGCATCGAACATGGTCGTGGCCGGCCAGCGTGACTCGCGGCCCGCCGGCGCTGCTCATAGTACAGTCCGGGCGGCCCGGCCACCCCTGGCTGCCACTGCACTGCACTGCCAGCGCGGTGCATGCATCCGATCCGATCCGATCATGCCAGTGCATGGCATGCGTCCCACGCACCGTGACTCTTACTCACTGGCAATCCTCAGCTCTGCCGCCCGGACCGTTCAACTTGAAGTTACCAGCGCGGCCGGCCACGGACGGCCCGGCTGCGTGCTGGAGAAACCCTGCGGCCAGGGAGGTATTATGATTAGCTTCGCTTGCCACCGCACGTCTTTCTCTCACCATCAGTGACCCGCGCTTCGCGGTCCAGCGCGGCGTGGCCCACCAGCGTGCCCCACTGCCCGGCTTGTGGCTGTCTGCACCTCCCCCGCTCTTCAAGGCTGAGCCAGCTGACTTCACTCTTCAGTCAGAGTCTGAGAGAGAGTCTTCACCGGCCTGCCAGCAAGCCCCGCAAAAGACGCTGAGCTTGGAGAACGGTTCTCAAGTAGACCAGGGGCGACCAGAGCAAAAGCGACCCGGCCAGCGCGGGCCAGCACGGCGGGCCAGCGGCGCGGCCCACGGCGCCGGCGCACAAGGTGTGCAGATGGTCGCACACTCGCCCCGCACGCGGCGCACAGCTTCAACCGCTCCACTGCGCTCCACTGCGCTCCACTGCAACCACCAAAGCCGCGCTGCCCGAGCCATTGCTCGCTCGGCTCGCTCGCTCGGCAAGCTCGCTCGGCTCGCTCGCGGCCGGTCGAGGAAAACGAAAAAGACGCGTCCGAGAAGGGATAAAGACAGTCGCCAGATTGTCCTGACAAGTTTTGGACAGGAATAGGCCACCGGCCCAAAATTAGTGGTCCGACTCGGAGTCGTCGCCGCGGCCGCCGCTCGCTTCGAGTCGCTCGCCTCGCTCACCGCGGCCGCTCGCTTCGCGTCGCTCGCTCGCTTCGAGTCGCTCGCTCGCTCACGGACGGGCCGGCTCATGCTCGCTCTCTCGCGCGACTGGCGGCTGGCCGAAAAGCAAAGCCCCAAATGAAAAGACACGTCCGGAAAGGAAAAAAGACAGCCGCGCAACGTGGCTTCCGGGTATAGTACGCGCTATTTTGGCAACGATCGCCCGACTGCGCGCGCGGGCCGAGCCGCGTGGCTGCCGGAAAAGCCGCGTGCAAGAAAAAGAAAGTCGCGCTGCCAGTCCCCGCTGGCGCTCGCGCTCACTGACGGGCCGGCTCATGCTCGCTCTCTCGCGCGGCTCGCGGCTGGCCGAAAAGCAAAGCCCCAACAGAAAAGACACGTCCGGAAAGGGAAAAAGACAGCCGCGCAGCGCGGCTTCGGGCTGGAGGAAAAAAAAAAGGTCTATCAAAATAGACCATTTTGCAAAAAATGGGAACGCACGGGGGGACTCGAACCCCCGATCTCCTGATTCGTAGTCAGGCACCTTATCCAACTTGGCCACGCGCGCTGAGGAGGTTAGGCCGAAACTGCACCTCATTCCCAATGTTGTTTTACCGAGGCAGACGAAAATTAATAAATAGTTCAGTAAGATTTACCGATTGGTCAGGGAGGGACAGGCTCACACTCAGCACTAGAGGCCTAACTTAGAGGGGGATAGAGTAGAGGGTCAGGGAGCGACAGCTGGGGGGGAGGCGTCGGCGATTGTCAAAGACCCTCAGAGCCCCCTAAGCGTCCGCCAGGTAGATGAACGTAGTCAACAAGTGTCAGTCAAGAGGTGGCAAATAGGGAGTCTTGGTTCGGCCTAACCTCCACAGCGCGCGTGGCCAAGTTGGATAAGGTGCCTGACTACGAATCAGGAGATCGGGGGTTCGAGTCCCCCCGTGCGTTCCCATTTTTTGCAAAATGGTCTATTTTGATAGACCTTTTTTTTTTCCTCCAGCCCGAAGCCGCGCTGCGCGGCTGTCTTTTTCCCTTTCCGGACGTGTCTTTTCTGTTGGGGCTTTGCTTTTCGGCCAGCCGCGAGCCGCGCGAGAGAGCGAGCATGAGCCGGCCCGTCAGTGAGCGCGAGCGCCAGCGGGGACTGGCAGCGCGACTTTCTTTTTCTTGCACGCGGCTTTTCCGGCAGCCACGCGGCTCGGCCCGCGCGCGCAGTCGGGCGATCGTTGCCAAAATAGCGCGTTGCGCGGCTGTCTTTTTCCCTTTCCGGACGTGTCTTTTCTATTGGGGCTTTGCTTTTCGGCCAGCCGCCAGCCGCGCGAGAGAGCGAGCGAGCGATCACGAGCGACGAGCGCGCGAGACGCCAGCGAGCACTGGCAGGCAGCGCGACTTTCTTTTTCTTCTGATTTTCAAGTCACTGTGATGAAACTCAGACATGCAGAGGTACCAGCGCTGCGGGTACCAGTACCACATGGGCCCCGAGAAGTTGGTAATCGGTAATCAACCTATTGACCTATCCATCAGTTGGGCCAACGGCGTCAACCGAAGAAACCGCTCCGGACAAAATTTCATGGTGCTCAAAGCTGCGATCACGCTGGGGCGCTTTCTAGCTAGCAGGTGGCCAAGGTGCGTGCGCATGCCCTCGTGCACTTGCAGTTGTTCAAGAGCGCGAGCGCGGCTTAAAGCGAGCGACTCGGACTCGGAGCGAGCCGCGGCGGCGACCAGTATCTTTATTCTTTTTTGGCTCGTTTTTCATCTTGCATGGCATGGCAAGGCAAGGCATGGCGTGGCATCTGTGCGAGGTCTGTCTCACACGTCTGTCTGTATTTGAGCCCGTCGTCGTTGTTGCCATTGTGTGCCGCGGCGGCGCACGAGGGTGTGTGAGATGTGCTTCTTGCCGTTGTCGACGTCGATCCAGGCGGCGAGGAAGGCTGCGATGAGAAAGAGTGGTCCGAGAGGGACGATGCCCCACTGGAGCGAGGGTGCCTGCTCGCTGATGATGGTGTAGAGGAGGGGCGGTAGCCATGTGAGGAGGTTGGCGCAGGTGGTCTTGAGCCCGAAGAAGACGGACTCCTTGCCACCTGGGATGATGGAGCTGTAGAGCGCCGTGCCTAGCGTGTAGACGGCGCCTAGGCAAAAGCCCCAGACGACGGAGAAGGCCAACATGAGGTAGAGGACGTAGTCGGCGGCCTGTTGCTTGGTTTCACTTTCCGTGTCGCCGGCGGCGGCGGCGACGAGCTCGTCGCAAAAGCCGTATTGGGTCATGGCGACGGAGGCGTTGGCCGCGTTGACCGGCACGGCGTCCACCACGAGCACGGCCGGCGCGAGGATGAAGGTGATGCCGTAGACGGCGTGGAAGATGATGTAGGCTTGCTTGATGCTGACCCTCTCGCTGATGCGGTGCGTGAAGAGCGCGCCGGCCACGGCGAGAAGGAGCGCCACGGACAGCACGGCGGAGGTGGTGGTGCCGTCAAAGCCGAGGTGGAACTGCATGTAGGCCGCGGCCAGGGTCGCGATGGCGGTGGACGCGGCGCTCGCCAGCATCCAGGACGCGAGGAACTTGGCCACCTCCGGGTAGGTCTTCACCGTCTCCTTGAGGGATTCCGCGAGGTGCGCGAGGCCGCAACACGAGCGGCGGATCTCCACGTCCACCTCGAACCGCGACCCGAGCATGCGGTACCCCGGCACGAGCCAGGCCGCCATCATCACAATGGCCAAGACCCCGCCCACTGTGCCCTGCAGAAACGAGTTCATGCCAAACACCAATGCCAGCACCGTCACCACCCCGGCGTGCACCACCTGCATGCCGTTCATGCCGGTGAATCCGAGCCCCACGAAGCGCGTCACCTCGAGCTCGTCTGTGCTCACCTCGGGCGCGTACGTGGAGGTGAGCTGCGCAGCCGCCTCGTACGAGAGCGTGTTCACCACCAGCGCCACGGCCAGCACCGCGAGGCCGGCGTCCGACTGCCACAAGGGCCGCGCCAGGAAAACGTCCTTGTCCTCGCTGTCCGGGTCCAGCTTGTCCGAGTCCTCCGACAAAAACAGCAGCGCCTGGGCCACGATTGACACCGTCAGCACCGCATATGCCACGGCCACCAGCACCTTGCGGTGCGGCGACGAGTCCGCGTACGCACCCAGTACGGGGCTCATCACCATCACCAGCACGCCCTGCACGATGCCCACCGTCGACACCACCGACGCCGCGCGCGTGCTGCCGCCAAACACACGTCCATCGCAGTCTGCCACGCTCAGCGCGAACTCATTCGTCGCCACCGACGCGAACAGCCCTGCGTACACGCTCGGCGCGCCGCGCGCCGCAAACGTGTACACCAGCCCGCGCGCCTCCTCATTGCCGCGCGTCGCGCGTCTGCAGCACCAGCACCCGCTCTCCGACTCGTGCGACGTGGCCGACTCGGCCCACTCGTGCGACGTGGCCGACTCCGGCAACGTGGACTTGGGCTCCTTGGGCTCCGCCGTCTTGTCCAGGTCCGTCATCATCATGCTTTCGAGTTATGCCGGTGAATGAGTAGCGGGCGAGTACCCCGCAAGCGACGTCGCCGCCGCGTCCGGCCCGGCCGGGTCCGGATGATGTGGCGAGGACACCCGGACTGCTTCTTGCTCCAACTTGAAGTCAGACTGCCTCAGGCTGGCTCTGGCACTGGCACTCTGCCAGTGCCTGGATCTGTCAACCACCGCACGCGCCGCGGCCGCGCCAGTGGTGGCTGCCAGTGCAGCACGCTGCACGCGGCGGCCCCGGCCACTCCTCTCCAAAACCGCTGCGGCTTCGCCATTCCTGGCCGCCTGGTAGTAGTGGCCAGCCGCCGCGCCGCGGCCAGGCCGACGCCAGGCCTCGTGCGGCCAGGGCTCTGGCAAGCGCCAGCGGAGTGGAAAACTCCGGTTGCGGGGCAAAAAAGAGTGGTTGGTTTTTGACTACTTTTTGGTTTTACTCTACTGCTACTTGATCGGATGACCACTTGGTGCCTCGGCGACGATGCAATGTGGTGGAAATGTGCTTCTTGCCGGTGTCCACGTCAATCCATGCGGCGAGTAATGCTGCGAGAATGAAAAAGGGGCCAAGGGAGACAAGCCCCCATTGCAGGGTGGGTGCGCGCTCGCTAATGACCGTGTACAGGAGCGGTGGGAGCCAGCCGAGCAGATTGCCGCATGTAGTCTTGAGGCCAAAAAACGTGGTCTCCTTGCCGCCGGGGATGAGCGAGCTAAAGAGCGCCGTGGCCACCGTGTAGACAGCGCCAAGGCAGAGACCCCAAAGGACTGCAAAGGCGAGCGTCAAGTAGAAAACGTGCGCAGCGGCCTCCTGCTGGGTCTCGGCGGCCTCGCCCACGAGAATCTCGTCGCAAAACCCATACTGGGTCAGCACAACGGTCGCGTCCGCCTCGTTCACCGGAACCCCCTTGACCTGCATCAGGGCGGGCGCCACGATGAAGGAGACGCCGTACACCAAATGGACAAGGACGTATGCACGCTTGATACTCGTGCGCTTGGTGATGCGATGTGTCAAGAGCGCGCCAAACACCGCCATCACCAACGCCACCGCCAGAACCGCCGAGGTTGTCGTGCCGTCAAAGCCCGTGTAGAACTGAAAGTACGAAGTGGCCAGCGTCGCAACGGCCGTGGAGCCGGCGTTCGCCAACGCCCACGACGCCAGAAACTTGCCCAGCTCTGGATACTTTTGCACAACCTCCACGACCGACTCCCAAAGGTTCGCGAGCCCCATGCACGTCGACTGCAGGTCCACGTCCACCCTCTTGCGTGCCCCCAGCATGCGGTACCCCGGCACGATCCACGCCACCATCATCACAATCGCCAAGACCCCGCCCACCGTGCCCTGCACAAACGAGCTCATGCCCAACACCAGCGCCAAAATCGTCACCACCACCGCGTGCACCACCTGCATGCCATTCATCGCGCCAAATGCCAGGCCCACGTAGCGGGTCACCTCCTGGTCGTCCGTGCTCACCTCGGGCGCGTACGCCGACGTCAGCTGCGCCGCCCCCTCGTACGCGACGGCGCCCACCACCAGCGCCACGCTCAACGTCACCAGCCCCGCATCCGCATGCCAGAGCGGTTGCTCCAGGTACACGTCCGCCTCCTCGCTGTCCGGGTCCAGCTTGTCCGAGTCCTCCGACAGCACCAAGAGCGACTGCGCCAGGAGCGCCACCCCGAGGACCGCGTAGGACACAGCCACCAACCGCTTGCGGTGCGGCGTCACGTCCGTATACGCGCCCAAGACTGGGCTCAGGACTGCAATCGCCACGCCCTGCACCACGCCAATCGTCGAGATCACCGAAGACGCCCTTGCGCTCCCGCCCAGGACCTTGCCATCGCAGTCTGCCACGCTCAGCGCGAATTCGTTCGTCGCCACCGTCACATACAGCGCCGCAAACACGCACGGCCCTCCGCGTGCGGCGAACGCGTACACGAACCCTCGCCCGTCCGCGTTGCCTTGCGTCGCGCTCTTGGCCGCAGGCAGCCACCAGCCGCACCTCGACGCCTCCAGCACGTCTGACTCCGACTTCTCTGGCACCGTCGTAGACATCATCTTCGACCTAGCTAGCTAGCTAGCTAGCTAGCTAGCGCTTTCAACTTCAAGTTGCGGCTTTGCTTGCCGGGAGGGAGCGTCCGCGCGACCGGGGTCCTCGCAGTGGAGGCCAGACGCAAGAGCCACTGGCAAGCAAGCGAGCCAAACGCGCGCGTTTGTTCTCCTGCGTTCTCCGACTCCTGCCTGGACGCCGCCTCCAAGACTTGAGTTGACCGACGTTCTGACAAGTTCAAGTTGCGGCTTTGCCAAGCTGCCGAGTCAGCTGATCTTGACAGTGGAGGCCAGACGCAAGAGCCAAGCAAGCGAGCCTAACGCGCGCGTTTGTTCTCCTGCCAGTGCGACTGCGCTGCCATCGGACTGGCAGTGGCAGGCACCAGCCTCCAACTTCGACTCCGAGTTGATGTGAGTTGAACGAGCTGATCTTGACTCGGACTCGGGCGCGCTCCCGGGTACTCGCAGTGCGGCCGCCGGCGGTGTCACGTGCAAACTCGCTCTGGGCGTGCCCGGCGAAGGCGGGGCAAGCCCGGGTGCGGACGCGCGCGCGCGAGTGCAGGCGCAGGCGAGCTCTGACGGGCCCTGGGCGGTGCTTTGGGCCTCTGGCAGGCGTGTAGGGCAGTCAGAAAAGGTTTGAGCCGCTACGTGGTCTTGGGTCCCGTCCAGCCTAACGACCACGCAGAGGTGGGCTCCTTGCAGCCCTCCGAGCACGAGTATGGCGTGCAGCTGCGACGTAGATGCGTGTCAGGCGTGCGGCTGCTGCCCATGCTGCAAGAATCTGCCCGCGCTGACGTGCACGTGCAAGAAGAAGCGTTGCAGCAAGTGCAGCAAGTGCCTGAACTGCGCTTGCAAGCGGGTGTTGAGGCCACGCGCAAGCTCGTGCAGCAACGCAAGATGCCTCGAGATGACTCATCATCAACGAGTCGGCCGTGGACGGTTGTTGCCTGGCTGAGACGTGCAGGCATGCCTCCGCCCGCGTCTTGTACGCAGTCTTCGGGTGGTCTAGGAAGGCGCTCACCAGGGTAGGCTCCAAGCTCGCCCGGACCAACTCGGTACATGAGGACGAGTTGGGCGAAGAGAACTGGGCCGCGATGGTGCGCGCCATGCTGAGGGGGTTCAAGAGGATGGCGGAGATCCTCTACGCTGCGGCGCCAGAGCTGCGAGGATGGCGGAGATCATCTACCCTGCGGCGCCAGAGCTGCTCGAGCAGAAGGCTCCAGAGGAGCTCCCTCCCATACGCACAGCGGAGAAGGATAAGCCCTTGCGGCGAAACGAAACATCATCCAGGTGCTCTTGCAGCACACGGATAGGAGCCCGGTGACACGCCTCTTCCGCACAGCGCTCTGCACAACGCCATCCTCCGGGCGCGATGGGGCGCTGACGAGGCAGTCTGGAAAGCCCTCCATGGTTCGAAGCCGCACAAGTTTCTCGAGGACAAGACCTTCATCATCAAGTTCCACAACCTCAGGCGCGAACTCGCACGTGGCGACGGCACCGCCGCACAAGCGCCCGCGCGAGCACCGGCGCGGGGCCAGCAGGGGCGTCGTGGAGGCGCTGGCAAGCGACAGAGGCTGGCAGAGCAGTATGCTGTGACGCTTGAGCACGCGCTTGACCAATGTATGACCCCCGCGAAGGTCGGCGCCGTGCACCAACCATGAGGACGACGATGACGACCACGAGAGCTGGGATGCTGAGGATGACGATGATGAGCGAGAGAGGCAGATCGACGCGAGAGAGGCAGATCGACGCGAGAGAGGCAGATCGACGCGAGAGAGGCAGATCGACGCGAGAGAGGCAGATCGACGCGAGAGAGGCAGATCGACGCGAGAGAGGCAGATCAACGCTTCGGTAGGTGAAGAGCGGCCTTGTCGCCCAAAAAGGGGCCGCGCGGCGCGGCAGAACAAGTCGTACGCCGAGAGTGACGATGACTCGAGCGAATAGGAACCGCTCATGGACCCTGGAGGCCGTGGAGAGTAGCCTGAGCTCAAGACGAACGCTTTCTCAACATAGAACTTGAACTTCCAGTCCCTTGGAGGGCAGCCTAGCCCGCTTGAGCGCTCCTTATTGGCGTCCTCCAGGTCCTTCTTGAGCAAGAATCGCAAGTAAGGTCTCGCCTTCTGCACCTTTGGCCAAGAAAAGCTCAGCACGGCTTCGCTCGCCTCCCCTGACGCCTCCGCACGCACCCCCCTGGCCTTACTGCTCACGCACGAGAGGCCGCCCGCGCGCTGCCCTGCTTGGGCCCCTCATCAAGGCGGGATCGCGCCGCGCCAACTCAAGCTCACAAGGACGCCGCAAGGACGCCGCGCAGGACCGCGCGGGCGCGCTCAGCCCGCGCCCGACGCCGCGCTCGCTTCGGCATTTGATTGATTACCGAAAGGGTCTGAGTTGGCCAAGTACTCACTGTCAGGTCAAGGTGCTGCGCTGGTCTGCACCTTCGCCTTCATTAGGGCCATGATGCTGCACGCCTTGCGCGCCCGCCGCCGCCGCATGAGACAGGCTCCGCCTCGCCCATGGCCACGGCCGTCTTCAGCCTGGACTGGTTCTCGCGCTGCTCAGGCGACCCGCGCTTCTGGGAGAAGCCCGAGGCGGAGCGCGGGTTCGAGCGCGCGCAGCACGGCCGCATCCTCTACTACTCGCACCAATGGCGCGACGCCGCGGGCGACCTCGTGCTGCTCATGACCAATCACTTCCTCAAGTACAGGGGAAGTGGCTAGCGCGCCGCCATCCTCTCGCGCATCGAACCCGGCACACAGGAGCGCGTCAAGTACATCGAGAGCCGCGACGTGGGTCGCGTCTTTACGGTCGTGCGCTCGTGGGAGCAGCTCCACCGGATCTATGCAGAGCTCGGCCTGGCCGACAGGCACATGGAGGAGGTCATCCTGGACGAGACGCCGCACAAGCTCTACCTCGATGTGGAGCGCGACCTCAACAACCCGCACACCGTGACGCAGCAAGAGACGCGCGAGGAGCTGGAGCGGCTCACGCGCGTCTTCGAGGACGTCTTCCTGCCCTTGCTGCTCCAGTTCGTCCAAACCAAGCTCGGCATCCCCGAGGCAACCATCGGCGACCTCGCTGTCTCCTACAGCAGCAAGGCCGGCGTCAAGTTCTCCTCGCACGTCGTCCTCTCCACGCCGCGCTCGCATTACTTCCAAAACAAACGCGAGTCGCACGCGGCCGCTGCACTCATGGCCAAGTTCATGCACGAGGCCGCGCAGACCGACCCGACCTTCAAGGAGTGGTACTACGTCACCGAGCGCCAGACCATGGTCGACTTCAACGTCTACGGCCAGGGCCAGCGCAACATGCGCATGATTGGCTGCTGCAAGGTCAAGAGCAGCCTCACAGACCACACGCACTGGACCAAAGCGCGCGTCTTCGTACCGCGCGACGACCAGCAGGCCCAGCGCCCGCTCAAGGACTTCATCATCTCCGTCTACGACGCGCGCCGCAACCCGGAGCGCCACCAGCCCATTGTGCTCACAGCCGCGCTCCGCCGTCCGTGAGGCCGCACGCTTCGCCGTGAGCCAGGCCGGCTCGCCTTTCATCCGCCGCGCCGACGTCCTCCTGCGCCACGCCGGGCTTGACGCCACACAGCAGCGCGCAGGCGAGCAGCGCCAGTCGGCCCGCGCAGGCAGGTCACCTCGGGTCGCTCTCCTTCCTCACAGACCGCCTCACCCCGGCGCGGCTGCAGGTCTGCAAGGAGGTCGCAGCGGCGCGCAAGGCGATGCCCGCCGCATGGGCATCCTACACGGCCGTGGCTAGGGGCCACATCGAGGCCTTCATGCAAGGCCTACACGAAGGCAACCGCATGGACATGACGCGCTCCAGTCCAGTCGCGGAGGACATTTGGCTCGTGCGCTTCGTGACCAACGCAATCGTGCAGGGCGTGCGCAGGGGCGATCACGGCCTGCACCTCTGCGCCTTCGGTTGCTATCAGGGCACGCATCAGGTCATTGCTTACATCTTCAACGACCTCTCCATCTGCTACTACTGCCACGGCCTATTCGCCCGAGGTCACGACGCGCAGCGCGTGCGTCGCGGCATCGCCAAGGCCACAGACTATTCGCCCGAGGTCACGACGCGCAGCGCGTGCGTCGCGGCATCGCCATGGCCACAGACAGTCACGACGCGCAGCGCGTGCGTCGCGGCATCGCCAAGGCCACGGACTATTCGCCCGAGGTCACGGCCTCGGGCGGTGTCATTGACTACGACGAGGTCCAGCCCGGGCCGGGCGACGACACACAGCACATGCGCCGCCTCCAGACACAGGAAGAGCTCGGCCTTGACCCAGACGAGCGACTCACTTACATCCTGCACGGAGGCATGGGCACGGGCAAGACCACCGCAGTCAGCGACCTCACCGCAGTCAGCGACCTTTGCGACCGCATGCGCGCAGCACGGCCGGAAGCGCGCATCCTCTCCATCAGCTTCCGGGTCATGCTCGCCCGCAACGCAAGCGAGACGCTCGGCCTCGACTACTACCGGCAAACCGCAGCCCGCAACACGCTCTACGAGCGCACCGAGCTCGCTCTTCAGCTCAACTCCATCGAGCGCCTGCTCAAGCGCGAGGGCGAGGACGAGGAAACCAACTTCGTCCTCAACTGCCGCCACGACATCAGCTCTGCTCGCTGCTCGCGCACATCGACTCTTCCACGCTTGCGTCCAAGCGCAACAGCGTCTGGCACATCTTCTTCCAGGTCGCCAAGCTCGCGCGTATCCTGGTCTGCTGCGACGCAGACATCGGCCCGCGCGAGCAGTGCTTCGTCCGCATGACGCGTGGCGTGCAGGACGACAGCGGCACCTTCTCCATCCCGGGCCTGCGCTACCACCGCAACCACTTTGTCGGCATCAAGACGCGCTTCGTCGAGTTCCAAGGCGAGTCCGAGTGGGCCAGCCAGATCCTGCACTGCGCGGCAGTGCGCCGCGAGCGATGCTTCGTCGTCTCCAACATCATCGACCAGATCGAGCGCCTGCGCGAGTGGCTCGCCAATGAGGTCCAGGCCATGGCGCAGAACTGCTACCAGCACCTCGTCACACGAGCGGGCTTCTCACAGACCGACGCTCTCATGCACCCCGACTTCCTGCACCTCACGCACCTCGCGCTCCACGCAGACGGAGAAGGACCGCATGTCGGACAGCAACCGCAACTGGATCAACTCGCTCGTCCTCATCATCAGCCCGACCGTCGTCGGTGCGGGCGTCGACTTCAACGTGCGCCACTTTGACGTCTGCTTTGTCTACGCCACCAATCTCAGCTGCTGCGCACGCGCGCTCAACCAGATGCGAGGCCGCGCGCGCCACATCAGCACCGGCGTCTGTTACGTCTACATCAACTCCATGGGGCCAGGCTCGCTCGACGACGACGACGACCAAGACCGCATGGAGCAGGCCGTCGCCGAGGTCGGCCGCGTCACGCGCACGCCGTACTGCGCGCCGATCGGCAAGCTGGACGCCTTACTCCAACCTCGCCATCACACCAACCGACGCCATGCTCGAGCTCGCGGCGCGCCGCCAGGGCTTCGTCTTCGACCGGCCACAGGAAAATGCGGACGGCACCGTCACCTTCTCGCGCAGTTTCATCTCCACGCAGCTCCTCGAGGCGCACAACCGCGCCGAGGCCAACCGATCCAGGCTTGACTTTAGGCTCGAGTGGATCCGCCTGCAGCAGACCTGCGACCCCGACTTGCACTACAGCTTCGTGGACGCCTTCGACCCGGACATGAACGTGCGCTTCGCCGTACACATGAGCCAGCTCCAGAACAGCATCGAGGACCGCCGCATCACACACGTGGCACACCAGCGCGATTTGTCCCTCGAGGAGCTCGAGTCCGCGCTGCGCCTCGACCGCCGCGGCCGTCTCACCGAGATCGAGCCCAACCAGCCGCAGGCAGCTGTCGTCCTGCTCAAGAACTCCATCCGCCACTTCTTCGGCGTCGAGCCCGGCGTGGACCCGGACAGCTTCGCCCGCTTCCTCAGCACGAGCAACGTCACCAAGCAAATGGAGCGCGACAAGCTTGACCGCTTCCTGCGCGTCTTCTTCCTCGACACCGGCTCGCTCAAAGTGCTCGCCGAGCGCGAGCGGCTTACAGTGCACAGCACGATCCGCGCCATGGACGCCAGAGGCGCCGTCGAGCTCAACACGCTGCGCCTGGCACAGCGCACTGCGCAAGAGTCGCAGCCGACAGACGAAGAGCGCCGCGTCTGGCTCGCTCAAAGTGCTCGCCGAGCGCGAGCGGCTTACAGTGCACAGCACGATCCGCGCCATGCGTCTGGCTCGGCAAGCTGCTCTTCGCCTGTGGCAGCGACATCGGTCAAGTGCACGCAGACGGCATCTTCCAGGCGCTCACGCTGCACCACGCGCTGGCCGAGGAGCGGCTCGCAGCCGACGAGGAGGGCATTCAGGACTGGCTCCGGGTCGTGCTCGTCGGCGGCCTCGCGGTCATTAAAGTGCAGGCAACCCAGTCCTGCTTCCCCGAGGCCGACGGCGCCTTCTTCACCTGGACCAACGTCTACGCCCTGCTCAAGGCCTTCCTGGTGGCGCAGTTCGGCATTGAGCTCAGCGGCGCCAGGCCGCCACGCGCGACTGACCAAGACGCGCTGATGATCCCACAGGGCGAGTACCGCTGCGCGCAGCGCCACATGTTCCGGACAGAGCGCGACGACGGCAGGCAGCGCACCGTCTCCTGCAGGCTCTACGTCTGCAAGCGCGACGACATGGAGTTCATGCTGGAGCGCGCGCTCGCTCGCGTCACTGCGGCCACCTTCCCGCTCGCCAACGACCACCGAGACCTGATCTTGCAGCGCGTCAAGATCTCGTTCGCGATCAAGCGCTTCCGCTCGGACTTCCTGGCCTTTTTCAAGCCGCGCAACCCGGAAATGATGCAGGGCATCCCGGAGCAGCTGCTGCCGGGGCCGGTGGCCGAGGGCGGCGACGACGCAGCGGGCGTGGTGCCACTTGCGATGCCGCCACTGCCGCCGCAGCAGCAAGCGCAGCCGGCGCAGCACGCGGACCAGCCATGGCCGCCACCGCCTGTGCCGGCCTGGCAGCTCGAGCAGGACGCCGAAGGGCTCGTCGAGATGAACGAGGACGGCGACGAGGACGACGAGGACGAGGAGGACGAGGACGAGATGCAGTCGGCGACCTTCACGCAGGACTCATCTGCCGTGCCGCCACCGCCGCTTACCGAAGGCACAGCCAACCACCCGGCCCACCGCAAACGCACGCTGGCGGACTTGGAGACCGCCGCGGACCGCAAGCGCCGCAGCGCGGACGTCACGGCACGCCGCCGCTTCAAACAGGCCATCGACCGCAGGCACGGCGACTGGGACGAGATGAAGCGCAAGTTCACCAGCGCCGACTTGGGGAGCGTGAGCGCCGCCCAGTACCGAGAGCAGGTGCTCTCCGCATCGTCGCGGCAGGGCGCCGACGCGGCCATCGCACGGCTCGTCGACGCCCACCACCAGCTCCGCCGCGACTTTGTCGTCTGGCTACAAGGTCAATCCTAAAACGTAGAAACTGAAATTCACTCCCAACCAATCTGGTTGACAATGTAGTTGAGGCAGTAGACGGTGTCACACAGGACGAGGCCAGTGAGCTTACCGTCCGTGGCGAGCCGCACGGCCTGGGTGAAAGCACGCTTCGTCGAAGTGCTGGACGGCCGCGGTGATGCCGGCATTGAAGACGGCGAGGATGGAGCTGAAAATCTGCTTGGACCCCCGGGCAAACCGGCAGACAAGCTCGATGCAGTTGATGTAGGCCAAGGTGGCGTTCCACATCGCCGTATACAACATCCCGGTCCTCTCCTTCGTGTCTGTTTGCGTGCCGATTGTCTCCATGACCTCGATCTTGCTCGCGGGGACGGCGATGCCTTCCATGGTCGCCACAAGCGCGCCCACGAAGTTCGCCTCGTGCATCGGTGACACAGACGGAGCAAAGCGCAAAGCGGCAATCTTCACCGCGGCCCCGGCGCGGCCCAGCGCGATGCGCACCTGCGACGTGCAGTACGGCTGCAGCCTCTGCTCCACCTTGTTGGCCGTAGCGAGGCACCTAACACTCAGCGCGCTCCTCTCCTGCGCGCGCGCAGGTCCTCCTTTCGAAGGCGAGTTGCGCAGCACGGCGAGCAGCGTGGAGCCGCCTACGGTGAACACCATAGTTCCTTCCTGTTTACCAGCTTTTTTTTCTAATCAGTCGGCGGAACTTGAAGAACCCATTGGCGATGGTGGAGAGTCTCGGCGATGCGAGTCTTGGCCTTGGTCGGGTCGAGGGTGGCGGCAATGGCGGCGGCGAGGAGAAAAAACACGCCCAAAGGCAATATAGCCCAGCGCAGGCTGCCAGAGGCCTCGTTGATGGCGGTGAAGAGGAGTGGTGGCAGCCAGGTGAGCAGGTTTGCAACCGTCGTCTTGATGCCAAAGTACGTCGACTCCTTGCCGCCCGGGATGAGCGAACTGTACAGGCCAGTGCCAGCGACAAAGACCCCACCGAGACAAAATCCCCAGAGCAGGGCAAACAACACCACGAGGCCAAACACCGCGTCAGAACTCTGCTGCGTCGTCTGCGCGCTCTCGCCCACTTGCACGGCGTCGCAGTGGCCATACTGAGTCAGCGCCAGCACCGTCGCTTCGGCATTCACACCGCCGCTGCTCCCCACCGGCACGGTCTCCGCCACGAGGACGAGTGGCGCAACCATAAAGGTCACACCGTAAAAGGCGTGCAGCATCACATAAGCGGCCTTGATCGACGTGCACCGACTCAGCGACGACATGAGCCATGCACCCGGCACCGAGCAAATGAGCGAGAGGCCCATAATCAGGCTTGTCAGCGTGCCGTCCAATCCCAGGCCGAACTGAATATACGAGGTCGCCAGACCAGCCACGCCCGCGGACGCCGCGTTCGCAAACGCCCAAGACACCAGAAACTTGAGCAGCTCCGGGTAGCTCCGCACCACCTCACGCAGCGAGCTGAAAAGCACGCCAACGCCCGAGGCCGGCGCATCCGCATGCACGCTGCGAGCCACGGCCCGCCGCGCGCGCAGCAGCCGCAGCCCAGGCACACACCAGGCCACCGTGCACATCGCCGCCAGCGGCGCGCCCAGCGAGGCCTGCTCAAACGTGTTCAGGTCCAGGCCCATCGCGAGCCCCATGATGACGACCACCAAGACCAGCTGCATCGCGTTCATCCCGGTAAACCCGAGCCCGACGAATCGCGTTACCGCCAGCTCGTCGCGGCTCACCTCCGGCGCGTAGCTCGCCGACAGAAGCGCCGCTGCCTCATACCCTAGGTAGTTCACCAGGCTCCCTGCGCACGCCATCACCAGCCCGCTGTCGCTGTCCCATATTGGCTTCGCCAGGTACGTCCCGCCGTCCGCGTCACCCGGGTCAAGCTTGCTCGACGACTCCGACACAAACAGCACGCCCAGCGCCACGAGACTCGCCACCAACACCGCGTAGCTCACGCTTAAAAGCCACTTGCGACGCTGTGGGCTCTGGTCCGACGCAGCGCCCAGCACCGGGCCCAACAAGATGACCAGAACACCCTCCACGACGCCCAGCATCGACACCACCGACCCGACGCTGATCACGCCCTGCAACACGCGCCCGTCGCAGTCCGCCACGCTCTCCGCAAAGGCATTCGTCGCCACGCTCGCAAACAGCGCTGAATAGATGCTCGACGGCCCACGCGCCGTGAACGTGTAAATCAGACCCCTGGCCTCTCTGTTGCTGCCCGTCGCGCGCTTAAAGAAGCAGCACGCTCGATCCACGCAGTCTGTCGAAGCCCTGCTCTCCACCAGCACTTGCCCATCGCGACGCGGCGACGGATCGCCGCCCTCTTTTCGCTGGCCCTGCGCTGGCACCACGCTGGCCATGCTGCCCACTGCGCGCGCACGAGGCTCGCTTGGCAAATTCTCAATCAAAATAGTTTTGCCTGACCGCGATCTCAGGATTTTGTTGCCGTTGCGTTTGCCCATGCGACTCCTCTGTGCAGTGTGTCTTGTGCGAAATTCTCAGGACCCCGCGGTTGAAACATGCTGGGACAAGGGGCAGCTAGCTTTCGATCCGCGCTTTTGGAACCACCGTGAAAAAAATAAAAATTTCCCCCTCTCCGACTCACTTGGCCATGGTGGCTCTGGCCGTGGCAGGCTCTCTCCTACGATTTCCATCCACCCACCCACCTGGTACTAGTAGTCAAGCCTGCGCACTGCAGAGCCAAGCCACTGCTAGGCAGCCAGAGGCGGTGGTGCAGTGCAGTGCCAGTGGTCGGCGACGGTGTCGTCGATCGTGACTGCGTAACCGCCAAACGTCGCCCCCCGTCCGAGTCCGCCGCGCGCCGAGTGCAGTGTCAGCCGCGGCGGCGCGGCCGCCGGCCTGCTCAAGGCTTCCAAATTCCAGACTGTAAAAACGACGCTCGGTCACGTCAGCTTGATCGCGGATCCGTTCAAGATTGTTTTTTTTGGTTTCTTCATGCCGGGGCGCTGCTGAGTGATGCTTCTTTTGTTTCTTCATTCCATCGGGTCCCGCGACGCCGGTGCAAGGTGTCCGCGATGTCTTGCTTGGCCTTGGTCATGTCAATCGTTGCCGCGATGATGGCCGCAACGGCAAAAAGCGGGCCGAGGATACTAATGCCCCACTGCAAAGAATCCGAGTTCTCATTCACCGTCGTGAAGAGCAGTGGCGGCAGCCACGTGAGCACGTTGGCACACGTCACTTTGATCCCGAAAAAGGTGCTCTCCTTGCCGCCCGGCACCAGCGAGCTGTAGAGCGCCGTGTTGATCACATACACGCCGCCAAGGAGGACGCCCCAGAACGCCGTCAGCACAATCATGAGCGCCAACACGCCCGTGCTCGCCTCCTGACGCGTCTCCGCGCCCTCCCCCACCACAATCTCCTCGCAAAACCCGTACTGGGTCCGCGGCACCGTCGCATTCACGTCGTTCACCGGAACCGCCTCGGTCACCAGGAAAGCGGGGCCCACAATAAAGCTCACGCCAAACAGAGCGTAGTACGCCACGTACGTGTGCTTGATCGTCAGACGCGCGCTCACGCGGTGCGTCAGCCACGCGCCCGGCACGGCCATCACCAGCGCGAGCGAGAGCACCGCCGACGTCGTCGTACCGTCCATGCCCAGGTGAAACTGCAGGTACGAGGTGGCCAAAATGCCGATCCCGCTCGTTGCAGCGTTCGCCAAAACCCACGAAGCCAGAAACTTTGCCAGCTGCGGGTACTGCGTCACCGCCTCGCGCAGCGACTGCCACAGGTGCGCCAGCCCGCAGCACTTGCGCTGCAGCTCCTCGCTCACATCGTGCCGCGCGCCCAGCAGCCGGTACCCCGGCACGCACCACAGCAGCGTCATCACCACGGCCGCCAAACCGCTGGCCTGCCCGAGCTGCAGCGCGCCCAGCCCAGCGACCACGCCCACCACCGTCGTCAACACCGCCAGCGTGATCTGCATCGAGAACATTCCGGTGAACCCCAGCCCCACGAACCGAGTCACCTCTTGGTCGTCACGACTCAGCTCCGGCGCGTATGTTGCAGACAGCATGGCCACCGCCTCGTACGCGAGCGAACCCACCACGCTCGCCACGCACACCAGCAGCATCGCCTCGTCCGTCTGCCACACCGGGTACCGCAGGAACGTCTCCTCATCCTCTGCCTCCGGGTCCAGTCGGTCCGACACCTTGGACGAGAACAGCACCGCCTGCGCCAGCACCGCCACCACCAGCACCGCGTAGCTCACGCCCACGTACCCCTTGCGGTGCGGCGTCAGGTCGGCCACGGCCCCCAGGACCGGCGCCAGCACCGCCAGCACCACGGCCGTCACCACGCCCAGCGACGAAAGCAGCGAGCTCGCCTTGATGCTCCCCTTCAGCACGCGCCCCTCGCAGTCTGACACGCTCAGCGCAAACACGTTCGTCGCCACGTTGGCGAAGATGGTCCCAAACGCGCTCGCCGCGCCGCGCCCGGCCGTCACGAACACCATGCCAGCGGCCTCCGGCTGCTCCTTGGCCAGACTCTGGCACACGCACCACCCCCTCCGTCGTACCTCGCCGTCCATCTCCATCTCCTTGGCGACCGTGGCGAGGGCGCCGGCCTCCTTCACCTCCACCTCCGAGTCGCCGCCCATCGGGCCGCCGAGCTCCGAGTCCTCGTCACCCACCATCAACCAGTCTGCCGGCCTCCGCCACGCGTGCGCGACGCGGACTTCGCGTGCCGCGCCGCGCGCCGTCGGCCGCGGGCGCCTGAGAGAGAGGCGAGTTTGGACTTCGTCGAAGTCCGAGTCCTGCCTGCCTAGCTAGTACCTGCCTGCTGCCATGGGACCGCGACTGGGGACCCCCCACGGCCCGGCCCCTTCCGAGTCCTCGCTCATCTCCTTCCTCAGGCTCTCCAGCCTTTCGTCGATTCGATGGTGACAGGAACTTGCACAAGGCCCGCGGGGCCGGCCCGGGCGGCGATTGTCGAGCAGGAGCTGAGCTTTGAGAGCTGGCGATGGCGCTCAAGCGCTGGCGTAGGGGCGTGTCTGGAGTGGCAGTCTTGCACTTGTCGCACTTCGGCCTGCCTGCCTTCGACTCGGGTTTGCTACGTGTTGCGTGCAACAGGGCGCCTCGTGTGTGAACGGGTAGCACAAGCCAGGAGCGCGGCGCCTCCGAGCTCTCTTGCTAGCCTAGGTTCCGTGCACCCGACGCATCGGCCCGTGAAATGCACACGTCTGACGCACGCACAATGCAAAAAACGACGCAAGTGAACACACCGTCACGGTGCAGTTACAGACTTCGTTCTTTTCTTTGCCAAGGCGGCCGGCCGTAGTAGGGTACCGGCCTCGACGGGTTGCAGCCCGCAGACTGACACAGACTGTCGCCTCCATGCCCGGCCCCAAAGGGGAGCCCTACACCAAACGGATGCGAGGTTTCATGCGAGGTTTCATGCGAGGATCCATGCTTCGCCTGGCCGCCTTGTTTCCTCGCTGGCTGGCTGGCTTGATTGCTTGCCCGCCACCCGCGCACCAGCCAGCTCGCTCGTCGTGCAGCTTGAATTTTCCACTTGGCCGCGGCGGCACTCACTTCAGGCTGTCGTGATCGATGATGGATGTTGTCTAGCCCTCGCTCCAAGTCACTGTGAGCTAGCTCGCCGGCCCTGCCTGCAACATCCACTTGACCGTCCAAGTCGCGCTGCGACATCAAACGGACCGTCCAAGTCACACTGCAAGACCGTCCAAGTCACATCGCCCCTGTCGCAGACTAGCTCCAGTGCTGCATGCACGTTGCAGCATCCTTACATTCACAGCAACACAGATCGTAATTCTGATTTTCTAAAACCCGAAACACACAAACACACATTCCCTTTCTCTCTTGGCGAGAGAAGTTTGAGAGAGGCGCCACTGCCTCTCTATCTCTCAATTCCGCTCTCATTTCCGCTCTCTCGTTTCCGCTCTCATCTTCGTCACTTCACTTCGCTTCATCGATCTCCCATTGAGCACCACGGCGGAGATGCATGGTATGAGCAATGTCCTGCTTGGCCTTTTCAAAGTTGATAAAGTAGGCAACCACGGCAGCGAGAATAAAGAGCGGCGCGAGCGGCACAATGCCCCACTGCAGCGTGTCGGAGTTCTCGTTGATGGTGGTGAAGAGCAGAGGTGGAAGCCAGGTCAAAATCTTCGCAAAGGTCACCTTGAGGCCAAAGTACGTGCTCTCCTTGCCACCGGGAATGAGCGCACTGTAAACGGCGTTGGCCGCCACGTAGGTGGCGCCCAGAAGCGTGCCCCAGGTGACGGTGAAGATGATGAGAATGTAGAAAACATAAGCCGGCGCCTCCTGCTGGGTCTCCTCGAAATCGCCCACCTCGACGTCGTCGCAAAACCCGTACTGCGTCTTGGTCACCGTGGAGTTCGGGTCGTTCACCGGGACAGCGTCGGCGGCAAGCACGGCCGGGCCCAGCACAAAGGATACACCATACAGCACGTTGAAGAGAATGTAAATGCTCTTGAGCGTCATGTAGCGCGTGAGCCGGTGCGTGAGCAGCGAGCCCGGGACGGAAAACAGCAGTGCCAGCGACATGATGGCCGAGGTGGTCGTGCCCGAGTAACCCAGGTGAAACTGCAGGTACGAGGTCGAGAGGATGGCCACCGAGCTCACAGCGCCCGAGCACAGCACCCAAGAGATGAGAAACTTGCCCAGCTCAGGGAACTTGGTGAAGATGTCGCGCGCCGAGCTGCCCATGTGCGCCAGCCCGCAGCACGCCTTGCTGAACTCGTTGCTCACCACGCGCCGCGCCCCCAGCAGAGGGTAACCCGGCACGAGCCAGCTCAGCGAGAACACCAGCACGACCGCAGCGCCCAGCGACGCCTGCTGCAGCGCGCTCAGCCCGAGCAGCAGCGAGAGCAGCGTCACCACGGCGGCCAGCAGCAGCTGCATCGCGTTCACGTACGTGTACGAGAGCCCAATGTACCGCGTCACCTGCAGGTCGTCGCGGCTCGTCTCCGGCGCGTACGTGAACGTCAGCAGCGCCGTGAACTCATATGCAGCCACCTGCACGATGATGCTCACGCACAGCACCAAGAGGCCGGCCTCCGACTGCCACAGCGGCCGCTGCAGCAGCGTCTCGCCCGTCTCGTCCGATGGGTCCACCTTGTCCGAGTCCTTGGACAGGCACAGCAGCGCCTGCACCACCACCAGGCCCAGCATCGCCACGAACCCAATCCCAATGCCCAGCTTGCGGTGCGGCGTCAGGTCCGCAAACGCGCCCACCAGCGGGCTCAGCACCGCGTTCACCACGCCCTCCACCGCGCCCAGCGACGACACCAGCGAGCTCGCCTTGATCAGACCGCCCAGCACCTCGCCCTCGCAATCCGCCACGCTCAGCGCGAACGCATTGATGGCCACGCTCGCGAACAGCGACGCGTACACGCTCACCGGGCCTCGCGCCGCCGCCGTAAACACGAACCCGCGCGCCTCCGCATTATCCCTCGCGAAGCTGCCGCACCACCCGCTCAGCCGGGCGCCCATCGACTTGCCGCCGCCCACCTCCTCCTCGCCCATGCCGATGGCCGCCATCTCAGACAGGATCCGACTTTGCCTTGCTTTGCTTTGCTTTGCTTGGAGTTCTTCGCTGCGCCGGAGCCGGACCCAACCACCGGCTTCCTTCCTTCTGCGTTTCGCTGCGTTTCGCGCTCAAGAACCGCCGCTCCCCAGCGGTGACGGCCACCAGTGCAATGCGCTCTGCGCCGAGGCTCGTCCACGCCGTCACCACTGGCATGCCGGTCTGCGCGCCCGCGCCCGTGCACCGAGCCTGGGCGCGCCCGCCGCGCTCAGCTCGCCGCGCGCCGCGCGCCGCGCGCGACCTCCAACTCGCGCGCCGCGCAGACTCGCCGCCGGTCCCGCGACCGGCGGACACCGCCCGTGCGCCGGCGTGTGCTGCGCTGTGGTGGGCGCACCGCCAGAGGCGCCGGGGGGCGCACCCCGCCTCTGCGCGGGCCCCGTTGGGGGGGCGCGCCTCTGGCGGCTCGCCGGCCAGCGCGGGGGGCGGCGTCGCCAGTGGAGCCAGGGGGGGCGGCCCGCGGCAGGCGCGCAGTGGGCAAGGGGGCCGGAGCTGCCCGGACCGCGCGGTACGTGAGAGTGCCACTGCGCCAGTGCAGCGAGCGGCCGGGGCGGCTCCAGCCTTGAGCGGGCTGGCGCGGTGGCGCGACGGCGCGAGGCGAGACTCGTGCCGCGCGAGCTACCGTTACCTCCAGATCCCACCACGCCATGGCGATTTATGGCTCGGAAGCAGGCAAGCAGCCACATCCGGCCAGCTCGAAGATACCGTGGTGCGAAAGAAAGGGGCAGAAAGGGCCGAGGGCCGAGGACGCGAGCCTCGCCGAGCCTCGCCCTCGCCCGCCTCACTGGTGGCTCAGGGGCAGCCTGAGCGAGTAACAACTTACCGACTGACGTCTGACTGACTCACTGACACGGACTGTGTGAGAGCAACCGCCACACGAGCGCCGACCCGTCGTGGCCGCACGGACAAACGGCGTCGCCGAAAACTCCAGCTCAGTGACGAGCTGAGGCCCGTCTTGCAACTTGCAAGCACGGCGCCATCGGCCAATCTGCTCGGAAGCCACCACCGAAGCCGAGCGTCTTCGTGACAGTTCGGCGGGCAGGTACTCACCGGCGGGGCTTGCCGCCTTCAGCTTGGGCCTGCCGACGCGGAGCTGAAGATGCCTTTGACCTGTTGGGAGCGTGGCCGGATGTGCAGGACGTGACGTGCTTGACTCAAGCCGCGATCGTCACTCAGCTAGCTAGGGTTTGCTGTCTGGATCTTCTTCTGACTCATTCGATCGATGTCTGATGCGCAGAGTGGCCTGCAGGCTGGATGTTTGCGTGGTGCGCGACGAGCGCCCCTGCGACGATCTCTCATTGGTGGAGCTGACTCTTTTGCGCGCCGCAGATGGCGGTGGTGCGCCGCTGGACCACGCAAGCTGCCTTGCAGTGGCACACGCAGCTTTCCGGCGTCAACGTCCCAGCACGTGATGAAGGCCGCGCTTGGCGAGTTGGTCTATGTCCTCGTCAGACTGCAATTTTCAGCGCACACACCAGCGACAGCGCACGAGCATCGTCACGGCCTTCTTGTGCTAGGGTTCTCGAATGTAGACGAGTTCGTCGCGGCGTTTGCACAAGACAAAGACAAACTTGAACGCTCTCCTTGGCGATGATGCGCTTTGGCTGCACCAGGCCTAAGGCGTGCCGGTAGACAAGGCCAGCTTGGTTGCTCGCGAGGAGGCGTCACGCCAGCCGTGGCCGGAGCGCCGGAGCGTTCCCTAGCTAGCTAGTGGCGTGAACTGACGCGCATTGCCACGAATCGCCGCGAACTCGCTCGACGAGCCGCGACGAGCCGTCCGAGGCTCGGAGTCGCCCTAGTAGCGGACTCGGGGCGCTGCGGTAGTAATTTGGTGTATTTTATATCTCTTGGGTCCGGGCGTGCTGTAGAAGTAGATACTTGACGAGTCCGGCTCTAGAGAACATGCTCTCCGTGCTCGCGGTTGTTCCATCCGTTGCGTGGACATGCGTGAAGACCTCGAAGACGAGCTTCAAGCGCCCGTTCTGGTTGTCTGACTTAAAGCACCAGGCTGCTGGGATTGGGAGCTTCCCAAGCCGCTTGAGCATGACACCGATATCGCCAGCGTCCTGGTCGACAGGATCGCTCTGCTTGATGATCTGTTCGACCTTCGACCGGACCACACTCCTCAAGCTGCGCCTTGATTATTGTCTCGATCATCTGGCTGTGGGTATTCACATCCCCGGAGGAGCTCGAGACGGTGTCGCAAGGCCACGCAGACGCGCAGGTATGGAAAATTACCAAAGCATTCTTGTTCCTGACGTCGTTGTCGCTTCCGTCTCCGCCGCTGGAAGCACTTCCATCGTGACGAGAATGCTGTGCGGCAGGCAGCAGAGCAAAACGAAGGCCGCGGAGAGCAAGCAAACGCAACGGTGAACGTATCCGAGGACTAACTGTAAGCACACCCGCGAGTCCCAGGGAGCGTGCTCTAGGCCCAGTACAACGCGAGCACGGCCCTTCAAAGTAAGGATCTTCATCAGGGACCGAGGTTGGTCACTGAGCAATAAAGACGGCCAGGGAGAGCCGCAAACGCAGTCCGGAGCGTGTGCATGGAGTAGGCGCACCCGCGAAGCGCAGTGAGCGTGCTCTAGGCGCAGTTCAGCGCGAGCACGGCTCTCCAAAGCGAGCATCTTCAGCGGGACCGGCCTCGAGGTTGACCATTCAGCAATCAAGACGGCCACGGAGAGCAATCAAGCGCAGCGCGGAGCGTGCACACGAAGTAGGCGCATCTGTGAAGCGCAATGAGCGTGCTCTAGGCGCAACGCAGCGCGAGCACGGCTTTCCAAAGTGAGCATCTTCATCGGGGTCGGCCTCGAGGTCGACCATTGAGCAATCGAGATGGCCACGGAGAGCAGCGAAGCGCAGCGCAGAGCGTACGCAAGAAGTAGGCGCACCTGCGAAGCGCAGTGAGCGTGCTCTAGGCGCAGTACAGCGCGAGCACGACTCTCCAAAGCGAGCACCTTCAGCGGGGTCGGCCTCGAGGTTTACCATCGAGCAATATAGACGGCCACGGAGAGCAGCCAAGTGCACAAGGGCATGCGCAAGAACTAGACGCACCCGCGAGCCCCAAGAAGCGTGCTCTTGACCCAATACAGCGCGAGCTTGGTGGAGCCGGGTATTACACGCAAAAGCCTTCAAAGCGAAGATCAAAGTGAAAAAGAAAGCTTCTTTGATACAGTGTAGAGCGTGCCCGAGGAGTAGACGCAGCCGCGGAGCTCACCGACTTTGTCAAGGCGCAGTAGAGCGCGAGCATAGCTCAACGAAGCAATCCTTCGTCCTTGAACGCCTTTCATGTGTCTCAGTCAAATTACCGCTGTACCGGACCCGGCCCCAGCTGTAGGTAGCCCTCAGGTGGCCTCACCCGGTCCCGAAGTAGAAGTAGGTAGAAGTGGCCGGACGAGTCTCGTAAGTACTTTCTACTACCGAGGGCGACCCCTCGGAGCCGAGCCTCAAAGAACCTGATCAGACGAGCCTAGGAGCGCCTAGGAATGCTTGAAGCTGCTTGAAGCTGCTTGACCGCGCACCACTGCACGCGGCGTCGTAGTACCCGGAAGCACCCGGGCCCTGGCGGCGAGAGCGCGGCGACGACTCGAGGTTCCGAGTCCGACTTCTGCGATCTTGATCATGACGACGAGCCCGGCCGGCGGCGCGCGTCCGGGGCGCGCGACCGGTGCGCGCATGGCACAACCTGGCAGACTGTGAAGGCGCCTCGTCGCGCCGGGGCCCTCCGATGTCTCCTCGTGCTTCCGCGTGCTTCCTGCTCCTCACTAGTTCCCTACTCCCTGTTACTTCGAGCACACGGCCCAGCACGGTGAGCCTGAGAGCGGCGCCGCGCCGCGCATTCTCGGTGCGCCTCCCTGCGTCGTCCTGCAGCCTGCGCCAGCGCTCGCGTCTCGCCGTCGCCATCCAGCCAGCGACCACGAGCCCGAGCTGGGCCGCCCGGGCCGCCCGGCGCACGAGACGGGTCCCGACGGACGCGCGTCGCCGCCGCCGTGGCGCGATGAGACCCGCAGACCACGCGCGCCGTCTCCCTTAGTGCCACTTTCGCGGTCGCTCTGTCCAATGACCCGGATAGCCGGGCCTGACAGTGAGCGTGGCGCGGACTCGGATACCAGGCACCCGCGGCCCACCCGCGCTATCAGCAGCGCTCCAGCCACGCGTTCGTTCGTGGCCAGGCTCGGCCACAACAAACCTGCAACTCTGCAAGCGCACTCGCCGGGACGGAGAGGCGGCGCAGCGCGCGGCGTCGTGCGCCGCGTCGTGCGCGGCGTCGTGCGCGGCTGCGGCGGCTGGCGGGGCGGGGGAAGGCGCTCGCACCTGCCGTGCCGTGCCGTGCCGTGCCGCGCCGCGCCGCGACCGGACGCGACGCGACGCGACGCGACGCGACGCGACGCGACGCTGCGCGCCTGCCAGCACCTCTCGTCCTCGCTCGCGTACGAGCTGAGAGCGCGGGCTTGCTGCGCGCGAAAACGTGGAAATTGCTGCTGCTGCAGCGATGGACGGCAAAGACCCCGCGGCGTTCGACGCCTCAGTCGCGGCGCCCAACGCCTCGCTCAAGGCGCCGGACGCCTCGCTCAAGGCGCCCGAAGCCTCGGTCGCGCCCCGAGACGCCCCGATCGCGCCACGAGACGCCCCGGTCGCGCCCCGAGACGCCTCGCTCAAGGCGGCCCCCGACGCCTCATTCAAGGCTCCCCCCAACGCCACTACCGCAAGCTTGCTGCTCGCACGCTACTGGCTGGTGGCGTGGCCTCGCGCGGTGGACCCGGACTCCGCTCAGGCGCCAACGACGGAGCACGACAAGACCGTGGTGGTCTTCTTCTCCCACAAGTGGGGCAAGGACGAGCTCGGCCGCGACAATCACCAGCGTGTGAAGAAAATGACCGACTGGCTCCATGCGCGTCTTCCAACGCTGCAAATCAGAGTGATTCTGGACCACTACAACGTCAAGGGCGATATCATCAACTTCATGAGCAGCTCAATCCAGGACTGTGACGTCTTCGTTGCATGCCTTTCCAAGACGTACTTCGAGGTCGTCAACAGTGGCGACAAGACGGACAACTGCCAGCTCGAGTTCCGCCATGCCGCTCGCCTCAAGCCAGCACATATGCTGGCCGTCGTCATGGAGCCGGCCATCCCGCGCCAAAGAGACTGGACTGGCGCCGTCGGCATGATCTTCCAGGACGACCTCTATCTCGACTTCTCCCAAGACGAGGACGAGGCGTTCGAGGAGTACATGTACTACCTCGTCGAGATGATTCAAGACAAGGCCGGCATCGACACGCCCGCCACGACCCTGGTGGAGGAGGACCGCAACCAGGCGCTCACGGTCGAGCACGAGGACGCACCCCGCCCCTGGATCCTGAGCGAGGTCATCAACTGGGCCAAGAGACTAGGCTTGGCATCGCGCAGCATGAACCTGTTGTGGTGGACCGGCTTGGGCACATTTACCAGCGTGGCCAAGGTCTGCGTCGAGGCCAGCCTGCCGTTGTCGCGCTCGCCCCCCTTCGAGCTCGGCTACGACTTTTGCTTTGACGCCCGCAAGAAGGCGCTCGAATACGAGGCCGGAACGCGCCTCTGGGTTCTCGGCGAGGTCGCGGACTGGGCCAAGAAGCTCGGCGGAGGCGCGCGCATCATGGCCATGGTCGGCCCTGCCGGTGCCGGCAAGTCCGTCACGATCGCCACGCTCTGCGCCCCTCTGCTTGGCTTCGCCATGCCCATGCAGCCCAAGCGGTCCATCGCGACCAGCATCTCCCAGCGCCTGCCCGACTTTCAGCCCTGGGTCATGGGCGCCGCTCACTTCTTCCGCTACCTGGACGATGACGCCAAGGACGTGCTGGTGTGCCTGCGCAGCATCGCCAACCAGCTCGCCGCGGCCGTCCCGGGCCTGCGCGACCAGTACACGCCAGAGCTCATCGCCAACGCCGGCAAACAGACCGACCCGCTCACACTGTTCAGGCGCATCATCGTCGAGCCGTGCTCCAAGGTCGACAGGCCCGCAACGCGCGTCGTCGTGGCGCTCGATGCGCTCGACGAAGCCGACCCCGAGCAGCGCGACGCGCTCTTCCGCATCATTCGCCAGGAGTGGAAAAACACGCCGGACTGGCTTGGCCTCCTCGTCGCTTCGAGGCCTGAGGACGAGATCGGCCAGCGCCTGCGCCACTACGACACGGTCACGCTCGATCTCGACGACGAGCGCAACAAAGCCGACATTGCAAACTTCCTTCGCGCCAAGCTCGCGCCCTTCGTGGCCAACGATGCAGAGCTCGAGGCCGCCATGCCGCAGCTCGAAGCGAGCGCGCAGGGCCTCTTCTTGTACGCCGCCATGCTCCACAGCAAGCTCAGGGAGGACGGCGAGAAGGACCTCACCGCCGCTCAGCTGACCGGCCTCTTCCCCGACGGCCTCGACGCCATGTATGAGGAGTACTTTGAGAGGCTGCTCGACGGCCCGCTGCATGGCAACACCAAGATCTACCACGCCCTTCTCGGCGCCATGTGCGCAGCGCGCGACCCGTTGCCCGTCAGCATCGCGGCCTCGGTTCTCGGCCTCGACATCGCAAAAGCCGAGGACGTGCTCGCAGGCGCCACGCAGCTCCTCGACGTGGACGCCACCACGGTGCGCTTCATCCACAAGTCCATGCCCGACTTCCTCACCGACCCGGGTCGTGCGCGCAAGAAGCTCCTGGTCGATCGCAGCCAAGGTCACGCCACGCTCGCCGAAATCCTCCTCGCCAACCCCAACGCCAACGTCTTCGTGCTCAAGCACATCATTTTCCACCTCACAGAGAGCGGCAAGCTCAATGAGGCCCGCGCGCTGCTCGACGACTTCAACTGGGTTCATGACGTCCTCTCGGCGAAGCCCTCGGCCGATGAGCGCTACATCTTCGTCGAGGCCGTCCTGCTCGATGCCCAGCGGACCGAGCTCGATGACCAGAGCGACACGCCCCGACTCCTTACAAAGGCCTTGCTTAGCCTCACCACCGACCCTGACCGGCTCGCCGGCGAGGTTCTTGCGCGCATCGGCGACCCAGAACACCCCCTGCGACGCACGTTGCGACCGCCGCAAAGGCCATGGCTCCGCCCAGTCAAGCAGTCCCTCGAACCGCCACGCGTTCCGCTTCTGCAGATGCTCAATGACCACTCCAACTACTTCACCGGCGTGGCTGTGGATGGCGATCGGATCGTGGCCGGGTCTTCGGACCGCTCGGTGCGCGTGTGGAACGCACACACCGGCGAGCAGCTGCACCTGCTCGAAGGGCACGCGGCGTACATCTTCAACGTGGCTCTGAATGGCGACCGCATCGTGTCCGCGTCCTTGGACAAGACGGCGCGCGTGTGGGATGCTCGCAGCGGCGAACAGCTGCTCCTTCTCGAGGGTCACAAGCGCGCTGTCACGAGCGTGGCTGTCACCGGCGACAGGATCGTGACTGGCTCTGGCGACTGGGACTCCTCGGACGACAATACGGTGCGTCTGTGGAACGCCCGCACCGGCGAGCAGCTGCATGTCTTCGAGGGCCACACGGACGCCATCACCAGCGTGGTTTTCGACGGCGACCGGATCATATCTGCGTCCTGGGACCACACGGTGCGCGTCTGGGACCCTCGCACCGGCGACCAGCTTCGTGTGCTCGAGGGGCACACGGACAAACTCGAATGCGTGGCGTTCGACGGCGACTGGATTGTGTCCGGGGGCAGGGACACCACGGTCCGCGTGTGGGACGCGCACACCGGCAAGCAACTGCACGTGCTCGAGGGGCACACGACCTGGGTCGGCAGTGTGGCTCTGGGTGGCGGCTGGATCGCGTCTGGCTCGTGGGACGACACAATCTGGGTCTGGGATGCTCACACTCGCGACCTGCTGCACGTGCTCAAGGGACATGTATCCCACGTCTCCAGCGTGGCCTTGTACGGCGACCGGATCGTGTCTGGGGCGTGGGACAACACGGTGCGCGTGTGGGATGCTCGCACCGGCGACCAGTTGCATATTCTCGAGGGCCGCGCGGAAGAAGCCTTCAGTGTGGCGTTGGATGACGACCTGGTCGTCGCTGGCTCGCACGACAAGACGGTGCGCGTGTTGGACGCTCACGCCGGCAATGAGCTGCACGTGCTCGAGGGCCACACAGGTGCTATCACTTGTGTGGCTCTGGACGGTGACCTGGTCGTCTCTGGGTCTGACGACGACACGGTGCGCGTATGGAGCGCTCGCACCGGCGACCCACTGCACGTGCTCACCGGGCACGCGTCACACGTCAAGTCTGTCGCTGTTCAAGGCGACCGGGTCGTGTCTGGATCCTCAGACAAGACGGTGCGCGTGTGGGACTCTCGCACCGGCGACCTGCTGCGCGTGCTTGCGGGGCACACCTCAGCAGTCACGAGCCTGACTTTGGCCGACGGCATCGTCTCCAGCGAGGATGAGTCCGGCAAGGCCCTACACTGGGACTTGCAGTCCTACGCGCAAGTCGACGCGCAAGTTGCGACGTCGAGCGCGAACGCCGAGCATTGCAGCACCCTCAAAATATCGCACGGACACCAGATCATGCCCGGCGACGGTTGGGTTGGCTTCAGGACGGAACATCGCATTCGTCGTTGCGTGCTTCGGGGCATAACAATCGTCCTCGCAGATGCATCCGGCATGATACATATTCTCAAGATGGAGGAAGCAGGCGTCCCTGCCAAGACGGAGGAAGCACACGTTCCTGTCCAGGGAACTGGCGTCGTCCTCGAACGTTAAACCAATCTTTTTTCTCGGGAGCTCGGGTCCTCTCTCATTTGACGAGTCAGTGGTTGCGGTTCAAGTTGATTGCTCTTCTTCTGATCACAGGCGGCTACCTAACGACCGCCGGGCCGTGGCACGTGGCTCCATCGCTCCAAGTCCAAGTCGAGCGCGCCGCGCGCTCCCGAGACACGCGGCAGACGCGCGCGCGCGCGGGCGGCACGAGCCACGCGGAAAGCCGCGGCGCCAGCCATGGCCGTGAAGCAGCTCAAGCTTCCCTTTCTGCGGCGCGTGAAAGCGCCGCCGCCGGTAGCGGAGGCTGTCCGTGAGGGCCATGGTGAAGCTGCAGCGGCAGCGGTACACGAGGTGGATGGCGCAGACCGCGACGACGCAGACCGCGACGACGACGTAGACCGCGACGACGCAGACCGCGACGACGACGCAGACCGCGACGACGACGACGCAGACCGCGACGACGCAGACCGCGACGCGCCGAGCCAGCAGGACGCAGACCTCATCAATGCGTCCGCAACGCACGCCGTGACAAGGGACCCTGCACCAGACGGCCAGGTCGAAGCTGCGGCAGAGGCTGCAGTGGACGACGACATTGACCGGGAGATGGAACATCGCAAGACCAAGGACGCGGACCTGCAAGGTGCGACCCAGGACGCACCCCCACTCCCGGACGACTCTACGACTGACGAGTCTGCCGCCGGTTCGTACGAAGAGCGACGCCTCGCCAACATCAAAAACAATCACGCCTTTCTAGAAAGCCTAGGACTGGGCGAGGATCTGACTGCTGCGGGCACAGCAACAGCGCGACCCCAGAAACAACCCCCGAAGCGTCGGCAGAAGCGACCGCCAGCGGCACCACGCATCACGCGACGAAGCCGGCGACTCGCTGCGGGACCTGCCGATGCGCCTCGTGGGACTCTTGCGCACGAAGAAAAAGAAATCGAGGAACAGCCTGCCATTACCTTTGCGCCTAGCATGGTGGCCAGCTACAGCGTCCACGACGCAGCGCCAGAGCCCGATTCTGAGACGGAAACAAGAAGGGTCGCCACTCGACTGCTGGCCCAAGACGGCTGCCAGTGGACCGATGCATCGCTCAAACGCACGTACTGCGTGGACGCACACGCGACACGGCCGCTCGTCGCGGCGGCCGGCCACGGTGGCCGCTTGGCCATCTTTGGCACGAGCGCACGCAGTGAGCCGCTGCTGTCCTTTAAAGCTTTCCGTGGGTGGTGCTCGAGCGTGCAGTTCCTAGACCGTCGTGACGACAGCATCCTCCTGCTGGCCGCCTCCAACGACGGCATGCTGGAACTCTTCGACGTAGCGCAGCAAGACGAGAGCACGGGTCGCGCTCGCGCGGCTGCGAGCGCACCAGAAGATTTGCACCTCGGCGGCATCTTCTCCATGCACGCCACGGGCCCCGTCGTCGTGACGGGCTCCAAGGACGCCACGGTGGCGGTCTCGCGGCTCGACGACGGTGCCGACGGCTTTCGCCTTGTGCAGCGCTACGAGGATGCGCATGACGGCGTCGTCAAGAGCGTGCGCCTGCGGGACCAGCACACGGCCGCGTCCACCGGCAACGACTCCTGTGTAAGCGTGCTAGACCTGCGCTCGCGTTCTGTCGCAACGCGCATCGCCGAGGCGCACGCGCTCGCCGTCAACTCCGTGCGATGGCGCCCCGGTCACGACACGCACCTGCTCACCACCAGCTTCAGCGCCGAGATGCGCCTCTTCGACCTGCGCAAGCCCACCGCCGGCCCGCTGCTTGACATGCTCGCGCATCAACCGCTCGGCACAACGCGCTGCAAAGCCATCTACCATCCGCTCTGCGTCGAGTCCGGCTCACGCGTGCTGGCCTGCGGCGCGGATGGCGCCTCCATCTCGCTGCTGGACCTCGACAGCGGCGGCGCGCTCATCTCGCGCGGCGATCTCGACCTCGTGCCCACCGCGCTCACGCTCGACCCTCTCGACGCGCGCCGCGTCTACGTCGGCGCCGCGCAGACTGTGCTGCGCATGCGCCTTTGCTAAGATGCCCACCGCGCGGGCACCGGTGACCGCACCCGCGCACCGTCTTTGGCGTCCTCCAGCATGTCCACTGCACTCAGGCCCGTCTCGGCCACCACCAAAGCGCCCGCATCCGCCTCGTGCGAACTTCTCGCTCTCGGCTGCTCGACGTCCACGCACGCGCCGAGACCGGCGGCCAGCACGAAGAACGGCGCTGTCGCAGCCGTCGTGGCCCACGACGACCCGCCCAGTGCCACGTACACGAGTGGCGGCGCCCACGCTAGCGAGCGGGACACCGCCACGCGAATCCCAAACCACGTGCCGGCCCGGCCGCCGGGAGCAAGCTCGCAAAACAGCGCATCCGCAGAGGCGGCGACGCTACCGCCCGCAGCGCCGGCGACCACGCCCAGGGCAGTCGCGGCCCACAATCGGCAGACAGCGCCCGACTCGAGCCCCAGCGCGCACAGCGCGAGGCTCAAGTTGCCCCCCACGTAAACACCGCGCATCGTGACGACTCGCTGCACGGCGACTGCGAGGAGCGAACCCGGCGTTGCCGCCAACAGGGCCACCAACAGTATCCACGAGGCTTGTCCAGCGCCCCTGCGCTGCAGCAGGACTGCCGCAAGCAGGCTCGCCCACGTCAGCGGTGCTCCTGCGCACGCCCAAGACGCTGCAAAGGTGCCCAGGGGACGCCTACAGAGCGCCCAAGGCTCGCATTCTCCCTCTGTGGCCTTTGCGGCCGTCTCCTGCTCCTCAGTCTCCCCAGTCTCCCCAGTCTCATTGTCATCGTCGGTGTCCTCGGCTGTGAAGAGCGACACGTTCCGCTTGGAAGAAGACCTCCACCTTTTGCGCATGCCCGGTCTCGACCTGTGCCGCCTGCCCTGCCTCGGCCGTTGGCGCGTGCCCAGCCTTGGCAGGCCCACCGACGCGAGGCCTACGGCGAGGAGAATCGCAGCGGTGGACGCCAAGGAGGCCTGCTCGAAGACACTCAGGCCGGCCACGGCCGCAAGGAGCATCACGCCTCCCACCAGGAACGCCGCGGCGCTCCTCATGGCCGCGTGCGCCAAGCAAACCTTTCGAGCGACCACTCCGGCATCCTCGTCCACCTCTGGCGCAGACGCGTTGGTCAGTACTGCCAGCAGCTCGTAACTCACGACCTGCAGAACGAGGCTCGCCGCGATCACCCCAAGCGCCGTCGGGGAACCCCAGAACGGTTGCGGCGGCGTCTCTGCAGCTGCGTCCTCTTTCGTCTCGCCGCTCGAGGACAAAAATAGGCCAGCCTGCACGCCAACGGAGAGCACGAGCGTCCCCAAGGCCACGCGAAGCCACCGCCCGCGATCTCTTGCCCCGCCGACGACGGGGCTCACGACGGCTGCTACGGCACTGCTCACAGCCACGACAATGCCGAGCACCCAGACCTCGCTACAGTCCCCTATTGTGCTCGAGAAGGCGCTCGTCGCGACGCTCGCGTACACAACCAAGTGCGCCATCACTGGTGCCCGTGCCGCAGAGCACAGCACCAAGCCCAGGGCCTCATTTTCTAGCGCACAAACTCGCTTCATCCTTGCAAGTTTGCTGCGTCGTCCCCGTCCCCATTTCATCTCGTCTCGCCTCGCCTGATATCTCGCCTCGCCCGTCGCTTTGCGCGTTTTCGCCTCCCTGAGGCTCCCTCCCACTCCCACCGATGGAGTGGTGGCTTCGGCCTCGTAGAAGTTAGAGTGGGGAAGTAGAAAACCGTCCCACGTCGACGCACAGTTGCTCTTGTCCCGCCGTTCGCTCGCACGAGTGCGTGGTGCGTTGCTCAGCGTTGCTCAGAGCATCGTCAAGTTCGTTGTCTGTGCGTGCAGCGCGGAGGTTGGGTTCGAGTCCGAGGCCGAGTACGAGTACGAGTCGTGACGATCATCATGATGCGCGCTTCATCCCATGAACCGCTGCGAACTCGACGAGCCGCGACGAACCGCAACGCGGCCTGGAGGAGCATCGCGGACCCAGCGCCGAGGCCCTGTTCTTCTTGTGTGTGCGCACGCACGCGATGCGCGTCCGTGGCCGGCGCTAGGCTGCGCCGAGCCTGCTCGTGCCTCTGGGCGCCTCCGGTGGTATCTCTACGTTCCCTCCCTCTACTAGCTAGCTAGCTAGAAGAGCACAGGCCAGTACAGGCAGGCAGTGCCGCGCGATGCGCCTCTTGTACGTCCTGCACAGCCCTGAGCTCGCGTCTCACCGTCAAGCCGAGCCAGCCTGCCCCTCACTGGCAGGCGCCCGCCGGCGACTCGGGAGTCCGACTTGGAGCTGTGACTGGGCGGTGCAACAGACCGGTCTCGACGGACGCGCCGCGCCGCCGCCGCGGCGGCGCCGCCGCCGCCGGCCGGCTGGCCGCCGCCGCGACGAGACCATGACTCTGATGAGAACGAGGCGCGCCGACTCGGACGCGACCCAATGCAGCCGTCAGGCCACGGGTGTCCGAGTCCGAATTGCCATGGTTGCCGAGGCCCGCGGGCCGCTCGCTGGCAAGGCTGCACAGCTCAGGCCCGGCTGCTCTTAGTTATGGTCAGTGTCAATGGTCACTGCACTCAGTGCACTGGACTCACCTCACTGTCAGTCAGAGCCTGCTGCTGGCGTACCTGCACTGCAAGCGCCGCAATCGTGGTGACAGAGCTGCTGTGGCTGCTGGCGCTGCTGGCGCTGCTGCGGCTGCTGCGGCTGCTGCGGCTGCTGCGACTGGCTGGGCTGAGGGAGCGCTCGCACCTGCCGGCCGTGCCGTGCCGGGTGCCGCGACGCTGCGCGCATGCCGGCACGTGCCAGCGTCCTGCTCCTCTCGTCCTAGCTCGCGTACGAGCTGAGAGCGCGGGCTTGCTGTGCGCGGAAACGTGGCCTCTGCTGCAACCATGGACGGCAAAGACCCCGTTTACAGCGAGGCTGCGGCGCCCGACGCCTCGCTCAAGGCGCTTGAAGCCTCGCTCAAGGCGCCCCCCGACGCCTCGCTCAAGGCGGCCCCCAACGCCACCACCGCAGGCATGCTGCTCGCACGCTACTGGCTGGTTGCGTGGCCTCGCGCGGTGGACCTGGACTCCGCTCAGGCGCCAGCCACGGAGCACGACAAGACCGTGGTAGTCTTCTTCTCGCACAAGTGGGGCAAGGACGAGCTCGGCCGCGACAATCACGAGCGCGTGAAGAAAATGACCGACTGGCTCCATGCGCGTCTTCCAACGCTGCAAATCAGAGTGATTCTGGACCACTACAACGCCAAGGGCGATATCATCAACTTCATGAGCAGCTCAATCCAGGATTGTGACGTCTTCGTCGCATGCCTTTCCAAGACGTACTTCGAGGTCGTCAACAGTGGCGACAAGACGGACAACTGCCAGCTCGAGTTCCGCCATGCCGCTCGCCTCAAGCCAGCACACATGCTGGCCGTCGTCATGGAGCCGGCCATCCCGCGCCAAAGAGACTGGACTGGCGCCGTCGGCATGATCTTCCAGGACGACCTCTATCTCGACTTCTCCCACGACGAGGACGAGTCGTTTGAGGAGTACATGTACTACCTCGTCGAAATGATTCAAGACAAGGCCGGCATCGACACGCCCGCCACGACCCTGGTGGAGGAGGACCACAACCAGGCACTCACGGTCAAGCGCGAGGACGGATCCCGCCACTGGACCCTGAGCGAGGTTGTCGATTGGGCCACGCACCTGGGCTGGCCATCGCGCATCATGACCCTGCTTTGGTGGGCCGGCTTGGCCACCGTTACCAGCGTGGTCAAGGTCTGCGTCGAGGCCGGCCTGCCGTTGTCGCGCCCGCCCCCCTTCGAACTCGGCTACGACTTTTGCTTCGACGGCCGCAAGAAGGCGCTCGAATACGAGGCCGGAACCCGCCTCTGGGTTCTCGGCGAGGTCGCGGACTGGGCCAAGAAGCTCGGCGGGGGCGCGCGCATCATGGCCATGGTCGGCCCTGCCGGTGCCGGCAAGTCCGTCACGGTCGCCACGCTCTGCGCCCCTCTGCTTGGCTTCGCCATGCCCATGCAGCCCAAACGGTCCATCGCAACCAGCATCTCCCAGCGCCTGCCCGATTTTCAGCCCTGGGTCATGGGCGCCGCTCACTTCTTCCGCTACCTGGACGATGACGCCAAGGACGTGCTGGTGTGCCTGCGCAGCATCGCCAACCAGCTCGCCGCGGCCGTCCCGGGCCTGCGCGACCAGTACACGCCAGAGCTCATCGCCAACGCCGGCAAACAGACCGACCCGCTCACACTGTTCAGGCGCATCATCGTCGAGCCGTGCTCCAAGGTCGACAGGCCCGCAACGCGCGTCGTCGTGGCGCTCGATGCGCTCGACGAAGCCGACCCCGAGCAGCGCGACGCGCTCTTCCGCATCATTCGCCAGGAGTGGAAAAACACGCCGGACTGGCTTGGCCTCCTGGTCGCTTCGAGGCCCGAGGACGAGATCGGCCAGCGCCTGCGCCACTACGACACGGTCACGCTCGATCTCGACGACGAGCGCAACAAAGCCGACATCGCAAACTTCCTTCGCGCCAAGCTCGCGCCCTTCGTAGCCAACGATGCGGAGCTCGAGGCCGCCATGCCGCAGCTCGAAGCGAGCGCGCAGGGCCTCTTCTTGTACGCCGCCATGCTCCACAGCAAGCTCAGGGAGGACGGTGAGAAGGACCTCACGGCCGCTCAGCTGACCGGCCTCTTCCCCGACGGCCTCGACGCCATGTATGAGGAGTACTTTGAGAGGCTGCTCGACGGTCCGCTGCACGGCAACACCAAGATCTACCACGCCCTTCTCGGCGCCATGTGCGCAGCGCGCGACCCGTTGCCCGTCAGCATCGCGGCCTCGATTCTCGGCCTCGACATCGCAAAAGCCGAGGACGTGCTCGCAGGCGCCACGCAGCTCCTCGACGTGGACGCCACCACGGTGCGCTTCATCCACAAGTCCATGCCCGACTTCCTCTCCGACCCGGGTCGTGCGCGCAAGAAGCTCCTGGTCGATCGCAGCCAAGGTCACGCCACGCTCGCCGAAATCCTCCTCGCCAACCCCAACGCCAACGTCTTCGCGCTCAAGCACATCATTTTCCACCTCACAGAGAGCGGCGAGCTCAACGAGGCCCGCGCGCTGCTCGACGACTTCAACTGGGTTCACGACCTCCTCTCGGCGAAGCCCTCGACAAATGAGCGCCACGCCTTCGTCGAGGCCGTCCTGCTCGATGTCCTGCGGACCGAGCTCGATGACCAGAGCGACACCCCCCGACTCCTTGCAAAGGCCTTGCTTAGCATCATCACCGACCCTGACCAGCTCGCCAGCTCGGTCCTTGCGCGCATCGGCGACCCAGAACACCCCTTGCGACGCACGCTGCGACCGCCGCAAAGGCCATGGCTCCGCCCAGTCAAGCAGTCCCTCAACCCGCCACGCGTTCCATTCTTGCAGGTTCTCAGTGGCACCACCAACTGCTACTTCACTGGCGTGGCTGTGGATGGCAATCGGATCGTGGCCGGGTCTTCGGACCACTCGGTGCGCGTGTGGGACGCACATACTGGCGAGCAGCTGCACCTGCTCGAAGGGCACACGGCATACATCTTCAGCGTGGCTCTGAATGGCGACCGCATCGTGTCCGCGTCCTTGGACAAGACGGCGCGCGTGTGGGACGCTCGCAGCGGCGAACAGCTGCTCCTTCTCGAGGGTCACAAGCGCGCTGTCACGAGCGTGGCTGTCGCCGGCGACAGGATCGTGACTGGCTCTGGCGACTGGGATTCCTCGGACGACAATACGGTGCGTCTGTGGAACGCCCGCACCGGCGAGCAGCTGCATGTCTTCGAGGGCCACACGGACGCCATCACCAGCGTGGTTTTCGACGGCGACCGGATCATATCTGCGTCCTGGGACCACACGGTGCGCGTCTGGGACCCTCGCACCGGCGAGCAGGTCCGTCTGCTCGAGGGGCACACGGACAAAGTCGATAGTGTGGCTTCCGTCGGTAACTGGATTGTGTCCGGGGGCAGGGACACCACGGTCCGCGTGTGGAACGCGCACACAGGCCACCAGCTGCATGTGCTCGAGGGGCACACGTCCTGGGTCAGCAGCGTGGCCCTCAGTGGTAGCTGGATCGTATCTGGCTCGTGGGACGACACAGTCTGCGTCTGGGATGCTCACACTCGCGACCTGCTGCACGTGCTCAAGGGACATGTATCCCACGTCTCCAGCGTGGCCTTGTACGGCGACCGGATCGTGTCTGGGGCGTGGGACAACACGGTGCGCGTGTGGGATGCTCGCACCGGCGACCAGTTGCATATTCTCGAGGGCCGCGCGGAAGAAGCCTTCAGTGTGGCGTTGGATGACGACCTGGTCGTCGCTGGCTCGCACGACAAGACGGTGCGCGTGTTGGACGCTCACGCCGGCAATGAGCTGCACGTGCTCGAGGGCCACACAGGTGCTATCACTTGTGTGGCTTTGTACGGTGACCTGGTCGTCTCTGGGTCTGACGACGACACGGTGCGCGTATGGAGCGCTCGCACCGGCGACCCACTGCACGTGCTCACCGGGCACGCGTCACACGTCAAGTCTGTCGCTGTCCAAGGCGACCGGGTCGTGTCTGGATCCTCAGACAAGACGGTTCGCGTGTGGGACTCTCGCACCGGCGACCTGCTGCGCGTGCTTGCGGGGCACACCTCAGCAGTCACGAGCCTGACTTTGGCCGACGGCATCGTCTCCAGCGAGGATGAGTCCGGCAAGGCCCTATACTGGGACTTGCAGTCCTACGCGCAAGTCGACGCGCAAGTTGCGACGTCGAGCGCGAACGCCGAGCCTTGCAGCACCCTCAAAATATCGCACGGACACCAGATCATGCCCGGCGACGGTTGGGTTGGCTTCAGGACGGAACATCGCATTCGTCGTTGCGTGCTTCGGGGCAAAACAATCGTCCTCGCAGATGCATCCGGCATGATACATATTCTCAAGATGGAGGAAGCAGGCGTCCCAGTCCAGGGGACTGGCGTTGTCCTTGAACAATAAACCAAACCTTCTTCTCGAGAGCCCTATTGGCGTTGTTGCACCTGCTTGTGGAACGGTCATGCCGTGACGGCCGCGTCTGTCAACGCTGATCTCCTCTACTTAAGCTTCACCTGAGTACGCATGGCCGCAGTGCTGCGACTGCAAAGTTGTGCGTCCAATTCTTTCCTTTGCTTGCGACCATTGTGTCAAAGTCTCGAACTCCGATAAACCCAGCTCAGGCGGCAGCTCCGAGCCTCAGGCTCAGGCTTCGAGTCAGTTGCCGCACCCCCCCCTCGCCCCCCGTGAAAAGCGTGAAAAGGGCAACGGAGTTCGTCTGAGGGCGCCGACTCACAGGGCAGACTGCAAGGTTCTGCGTTGCGCCGAGTCGGCGGCGGCTAACGGGTCGGTCGTGCAGCGAAGGGTGAGGGCGACTTGCACGCGAGCGACTGGACGCGCCCTTCGAGTCCTCTCTCTTTCGGCGCTTGGCGCGGTTCCTTTTCTGCTGAGGAGAGCGCACCGTCCGAGTCCCACGTCAAACCACAGTAGTGGCCCTTATCTCGCGTTGTCCAGGTCATCGTCAAGTTCGTGGACTGTAAGAGCAGATACAAGGTTGGGTCCTTCTCGCCCTCAGCGCTGCACTGGCACTGCAGTGGTGATGGTCATGGCAGGCGGCGGCGGCCGCTCCACTGCAGTCGCGGTGACTGCTTCGCAGCTTCAGGTCGTCCCCGACCATGGCAAGTCCGAGTCCGAGTCGAGTCGTGAAGATCATCATCATGATGATGATTGGCACATGATGCATGATCGATTCGTCTGATCGTTCCGTGGCGACGTGACAGCATGCTGGGTCGCGGCGGCGCGCGGCTGCGCGGCGGCGCGCTGGCGGCGGCCGTGGCGGGCGGCGCCATGGCGCTGGGCGCCGTCGGCGCGACGACCGCCGGCCAGGGCCAGGCGCGCAGCGAGGCGGCGCAGGCCGGCGAGGAGCGCGCGGCCGCGGGCAGGGGGTTCGCGGAGGATCTGCGGCTGCGCGCCTTCGGCAGGTACGAGAACCAGCTGCGCAGGCACGCGCCGCTCGAGAAGGTCTTCCAGTACTTTGCATCCGTCCCGGCGGAGCTGGCCGACGTGGAGGACCTCGAGGTGCCGCCGGAGCGCGACGAGGTGTACATGACGCCCGAGGACTTCGTGCGCTCCCTCGTGCCCTTCTGCGCCGGCGTCAACGAGGCGCAGGTTGGCTCGGCCAACTTCCGCTTCAATCTGCAGCCTTCCACCGCGCTCCCGGAGGACTTCATCACGCGCTACCGGGCGGCGTGCCGCGCAGTACTGGACGCGCAAAAGGGGCTCGAGGGCGGGGCAGCCCAGTGCTCCGAGGTCGCCGCGCGCGAGGCCTACGCAGATGCCATGAAGCGCCTGCGCGCGCTTCGCCGCGAGCGCGTCGTGCCCTTCCAGGCGCATGCCGACATCCTGCACGACCTCGGCACCACCAACGCGCAATTTGCACGCTGCGACCCCTTCGTGCGCCTTGTGGACGCCGACGGCGACGGCCTCATCTCCTTCAAGGAGTACCTGCTCTTCATGTCGCTCCTCACGCTGCCGCGCGGCCATCTAGCGCTCGTCTTCCGCCTCATGGACGAGTCCGGCAACGACGCGCTCGACAAGGACGAGTTTTCGCGTGCCCTGCGCTGGGTATGCCGCCAGTCCGCCGACAAGACGCACTTCGCGCAGCGCCAGGCCGGCGACGCGTCCGGCTGGGCCATCTACGACGACTTCATTCAGTCCAAGCTATTCCATGGGAACGATGAGATCTCCTTCAATGACTTTGCCGCCTTCGTGGACGAACTTCACGACAACGTCGCCATGCTCAAGTTTGAGATCTTTGAGCGCCCGGGCGAGGGCTTCTTGAGGCCCTCCGCCTTTGTCGACTACCTCATGGCGGCGCACGCCTCGCTCTCCTTCGCCGACGCCTGCGCCGCTTATGCCGCCCGTCTGCGCCTCGACGAGGCCAAGCTCTCTGCCCAGGACCTGCGCGCGCGCGCCATCTCGCAGGACGACTTTCTCCACTTTACGCGCTTCTGCTCGCGCCTCGACGCCCTTGAGCTTGCCATGAACCTCATGCTCGACATCGACGCTTCTTCCAACGACGAGGTCTCTGCCACGGGCTCCACGCCCGAGACCGGCCTCTCGCGCGAGGCCTTTGCCGTCTGCGTGCGCGCCGTCGGCGACGTCGAAGAGGCCAATCTACCGCCCAAGATCATCGACCTCATTTTCGACCTCATGGACCATGACAACTCCGGCTACGTCACCAAGCTCGAGATGATCCGCATCCTTCAGCCCAACAACCACCGCGGCAGCGTGCACCCCAACGAGACCGCCTTCCCGGCCGTCTCCTCCTTCCTCTCCTCCATCGTCGCCGTCCTTGGTCTCAACAAGTAAGAGCGCGCAAAATGGCGAGACCATTCATGTACATGCAAAAAGGAACAAATTAGAGTGTGGGGGGAATGACAATGTGACCAGAGCTATCTTGGCGAGACGAGTTCTCGCTGCACTCGACCGCCTTTTCGGCCGTCTCCTCCTTCCTCTCCTCCATCGTCGCCGTCCTTGGTCTCAACAAGTAAGAGCGCGCAAAATGGCGAGACCGTTCATGTACATGCAAAAAGGAACAAATTAGAGTGTGGGGGGAATGACAATGCGACCAGAGCTATCTTGGCGAGACGAGTTCTCGCTGCACTCAACCGCCTTCCCGGCCGTCTCCTCCTTCCTCTCCACCATCGTCGCCGTCCTTGGTCTCAACAAGTAAGAGCGCGCAAAATGGCGAGACCGTTCATGTACATGCAAAAAGGAACAAATTAGAGTGTGTGGGGAATGACAATGCGACCAGAGCTATCTTGGCGAGACGAGTTCTCGCTGCACTCGACCGCCTTTTCGGCCGTCTCCTCCTTCCTCTGCCGTCCTTGGTCTCAACAAGTAAGAGCGCGCAAAATGGCGAGACCGTTCATGTACATGCAAAAAGGAACAAATTAGAGTGTGTGGGGAATGACAATGCGACCAGAGCTATCTTGGCGAGACGAGTTCTCGCTGCACTCGACCGCCTTTTCGGCCGTCTCCTCCTTCCTCTGCCGTCCTTGGTCTCAACAAGTAAGAGCGCGCAAAATGGCGAGACCGTCCAGGTACATGCAAAAAGGAACAAAAGTAGAGTGAGGGAGTGACAATGTGACCAGAGCTATCTTGGCGCGCCTGCAGGGCAAGGCAAGCTCTATGCGTGGGCAAGACGAAGGGCACAACGTTTTAAAAAGTAGCCAACCTTTTGCTCCTCCGCGGGCCGCTAAAAAAAGAGACGCCTTCTGGCTGCACTCTCAAAGACTCCGATCTCGCGTCGCGGCTTCCGCGCCGCCAGCCTTTCGCTCCTACGCGGGCCACTCAGAAGAGGCGACTTCTGGCTGCACCTGCACTCTCAAGCGAGAGAGTGACTCCGCTCTCGCGTCGCGGTTTCCGCGCCGCAAAAGACCAAAGGGTGTGATGGTTTCCTGCCTTCCTCGCCGCGCTGGGAAAAACCTGCCCGGATAGGCCGCGGCCTATTCCCAACGGTCAGCCGCCGCCACGGCGCCGCCGTCGTAAAGTCGCGCGCGGACTCGGGCTCCACCGCCGCGGCGCGGCGCGGCGCAGCGCGGGCCGGGCCGACCAGACCCAGGGAGAGCGCAGGCGAAAGAGCAGAGCACGGACGGAGAGGCAAAGGACGAGGATGGCGACGGCGATCGAGACGTCGTCCTGGGGCTCGCGGTCGTCCTCGGGGTCGTCAGCCTCCGGCTCGCCGCGGCGGCGCAAGCCGCAGCGCGAAGACAGCCACAAGAAGCTCGCGCAGCAGCAGGACTGGAGGCGACGCACAGAAAAGTGGGCCAGGGCGCGGCAGAATGCGCTCGTCGTGCCGCTGCTGGCTCAGGGCGTGCGGCGGGTCAAGGCCAAGGTCGGCGTGCGGCTCGCCTTCGACCGCGTGGATGGCTTCAAGCTTCCTGCAGCGTTCTTGCGGGGCCGCAAGGGCACCACCAAGAGTACGCTAGAGTACTGTGTACACGTCTCGCTCTTCCATACCGCCTCGCAGAGCTTCTTCGGCAACACCTGGGTCAGCGAGCCTCGCCGACCTGCCCAAGGCGCGCTCTCCGGCAAGCGTGCCATACGCCTGGATCTGAGCGCTTTCCAGGTTAGTCTTTGCACGCGCGTGGCCGACCCGGCTTGCCTAGCGGTCGTCGAGCTCGTGGTGGTGGAGAAGGACGCCAGCGGCGGCCAGACGCTTGGCCAGTACGGCTGCGGATGGACTAGCCTTCCGCTCTTCGCCATGGTGCCCGAGCTCGCGTCTGCGTCCAAGCGCAGCCGCCGCAAGGTCCAGGTCTACACGGGCAGCCCGCGGGCACTCCTCTTCGTGGACGCAAGCGACGAGACGCAGGCCGAGGCGCTTCGGCCGCTGCAGCACTGCCACCTGAGTTTCTCCGCCGCGAGCGACGCGCAGATCCTTAAAATCTCGCACCTCCTGCGACTTAACGAGCTCATTGGACCCGGCCAGTCGCTCCCTGGCCTTCGCGGCGGCGTCCTCCCCGAACGCAGCTCCTCCTCGCCCAAGCTCGCGTCCTCGATGGACCTCTTCATCAACTTTCTCACCGTCCTTCTACCCGCGCAGTGGGAGGAGCGCGCCGAGGACTATCTGCGAGACCGTCGCAAGGAAAATGCCGGCGCAGCGCGCGAGGGCGCAGGCCGCGACGCTCGCGATCATCGCGCGCGCTTTGTCCTGAAGCTCGCGCCCCACAACGGCCGCACGGTCGTGGACAAGCATGGCTGGGCGCAGGTTGCCCTGCAGGACATCGACTATGGCGGCCGTCCCGAGTACGACCGCGAGCTGCGTCTGGCCAAGCCCGTTCGTCTGCGTGGCTTCCCCAAGGATGCCCACGTGGCGCTCGCGTTTCAGCTCGAGTACCATCCGTCTGCCCTGCGCAAAGGGGGCACCGACCGCCACGGACTTGCGCCCATTGTCGTGGGCTGCGGCATTTGGCTTCCGTATGGAGCAGACGCCAAGGGGCCAACGCTGACGCTCACCAATATTCGCGCCAAGGACTCCTCGACGCGCTGTCCGCTGCAGATCCCGCTCCGTGCGGACCTGCAGTGTCCCTTCACAGACGAGGGCATCTTTTTGCCGGCCCGGCAGGACGCTGCCGTGCCGGTGCTTGGGCTCCACCTCGGCCGCAAGGCGCAGCGCATCAAGCATCTCGGCGGCGCGCGCTCCCGCTCGCGCTCGCGCTCGCGCTCGCGCTCACCGCGGCATGGCGACGACTGGAGCGAGAACTCCGACGAAGAAGACGACAAGGACGACAAGGATGACCGCAGCGATGGCGGCTCGCACAGCGAGGGAGCCTCATCCGCCTCGTCCGAGGCCTCGTCTGCCGACCCGTCCGATGCGTCGGCGGATGAGGACGCGCGCGGCCACTCCCCACGACGTAGCTCTCCGCGCCGCCGCTCGCGCCGCGACCGTCGCGGCCGCAGCCGGAGCCGGAGCCCGCACCGCGAGCAGCACGAGGGCGTAGCCAGCGCCGCACACCGCCGCAGTCTCAGCCGCGGCCGCGCGGCCTCCAAGCTGCGCGAGATCGCCATGCAGGGCGCCGCGCCGCAGCCGATGGACACCTCGCTGCTCGCACGCATGCTCAACCTGCGCATCCACGACGAGAACGCACCGCACGACGCCAAGAACCTGCCCACACAGACATATACGACGCTCGCCGTGGACCCGGAGCGCCACACGGACGCTGGCGACCCGGTGCAGCTCTCGCGTGCCTCGCGCACGCTGCTGAATCGCGCCGGTATCCTGGACTCCATGCGGTCTGTGGCGCCCCCAGCCCAGATCGACCCGAGCGTGGACATGGAATTGCGCGACCGCTTCGAGGCGAGCGAGGTCACCTTCCAGTTCGCCGCCTACCGGCACGTGCTCGGCGAGATGCAGGCCACGCGACCGCACAGCATCTTCTTCACGTTCCAGTTCTATAACTGCCTGCCCACGCGTACCGAGCGCATGAGCCTGCGCGCCGCGCCATTCGAGAACGCGGAGGACCGCCGCGGCGACGCGGCGGTCGTCGGGCTCTCCAAGCCGCTTGTGCTCATGCGCGGCGGCGATGATCGCCACCGCAACTCGCCCAGCCAGGCGCTCAAATTCCTTGTCGACCCCACGCTCGCGGACGCGCAGGCTCGCGGAGCCTTCGCGCAATACCTCAAGGACTCCCATCTCTTTATCCAGGCGTGGGACGGCGACTCGCTGCTTAGTTTGGGCGTACTGGCCGTGCGACTTGCGGACATCATGCGTCAGGGCGAGCGCTCCGCCAAGGTCGCGCGCGAGTTCGACCTGGTCGCGCCATCGCCTCTGGCGAGCGCCTCTGGCTCGCAGGAGATCGACCTCTTCCCCGGCTCCGGCCCGCGCGGCGCGCTCCAGGGCAAGGTGCAGCTCATCGTGACGAACTATGGCCTCAAGGGCCGCGGCAAGGCGCCGGGGGCGACCGCCGCCAACGCTAGCAAGGAGATGGATGCCCTGGACGCGCAGTGGACGCTGGGGCGCGCATTCGCGATCCAAGACACCGGCACCAATGTCGAGGCGGTCGGCACCGAACCCGGACACGGCGGCCCTCGCCACCGCGTTGTGGCGCGACCCTTGGCGCAGGCCAATCCGCGTCTGGAGAACCTGCTGCGCGCAGCACACTCGAGCTCGCATCGCAAGGCGAGGCGCCGGGACGACCACGACCACGGCCACCTGCGCATCGCCGACGGCGCCGTGCTTGAGTCCGACTGGGCCTTGTCCGAGCTGGAGCTGCGCAGGATCGCCAAGACGCTCGACCGCGCCAACGAGGGCGTGGTGCCCGTTGCTTCGCTCCAGGCGTACCTTCGGGTGGACGAGGCTGCGGCCCAGAGTGGGCTTCGCGTGTGGGCGGCGCTGCGCGCCTCGAGCGACCTCTGCAGCGAGCAAACCTACCTCAATTTCGGCCAGGAGGATGCAGAGCACTCGGGCTGCGTCTCGGAGGCCTCCTTTCGCGACATTATTCGTCGTTTCGTGGGGCCGGCCAAGGCTCCGGAAGAAGACCTGGAGCAGGTCGCGCGCCGTTTCCAGGAGGGCGTCGGTCGTGTCAACTACGAGCGATTCATGAAGCAGCTGCTTGGCAGTCACGTCGGGGATCTGGAGTCCAAGATCCGCCGCGTGCTACGGAGGGCCAAGGAAACAAGCGGTGTCTCCTACAAGGAGGCATTCCAGAATCACTTTGACGCCAACGGAGACGGTCGCGTGCAGCCGGCAGAGCTCAAGCGTGGCCTGCAGCGTCTCAACTTTCAGGCAAGCCAAGCCGACATTGACGTCCTGCTTCGCCGCTATGGCGACGGCCGTGGGCTCTTGCTCTCCGACTTTGTCGCCCTTGCCGAGGCGGAGCCGCCTGCACAGCACAAGCCCACCGCCGCCCAGCTCGAGGCGCGCTCTCCTCGCGCAGCGCGGAGTCTCGTCGACGTCGTGCGGTCCATCGTTGTCCAGGCTGAGCAACGCGGCGTCAACGTGCGCGAGACCTTCGCGCACTTCGACAAGGACGAGGACGGCCGCATCTCGCACGCCGAGTGCGCGGAGGGGCTCGCGGAAATCGGCGTTCAGGCCGGTGCCGAGGAGGTGGCGCAGCTCATGAAGAGCCTCGATGCGGACGGCAATGGCAGCATTGAGCTTGACGAGCTCATCGGCTTCCTCAAGGCCGGCGCATCGCATGCCCCTGCAACGGCCGCTGCCACCACCGCTGCCACCACCAGCGACAGCCCTCGCAGCGGCAGCGGCGACCTGGCCGCCAAGGTGCGTGCCATCGTACGCAAGGCCGCCAAGCGCGGCGTCAACATCCGCGACACCTTCGCGCACTTTGACAAGGACGGTAACGGCGTCATCACCAAGGCCGAGTGCCGCCAGGGTCTCGAAAGCATCGGTTGCACGTACTCGCAGGAGGACCTCGAGGAGCTCTTCGCCACGCTGGATCTCGACCGCGACGGCGGCGTTGACATGACCGAGTTCATCGCCTTCCTTGCGCAGGAAGACAGTGCCGAGGAGCTGACCTCCAAGGGCAAAGAGAAAGCAAGTCAAAACACGCGCGATGCTGCGACGCATGGCGACCCAGCGAGCACCTTCTTGGAGACCCACGCCGACCGCATCAAGAAGCGGTGCCGAAGGTACGACCGCCGCGACGACGGCACGGTCTCGCTGTCGCGCTTCAACCGAATTGCTGAGGACCTGGGCTGGGAGGAGGACGACGAGTTTTCCAGGGCGAATCTCGGCGACCTTGTTTCGCGCGAGGGCCGCGTCGAGTACGAGCGCGTGGGCAAGGACACGGTGCGCGAGAAGCTTGGCAAAGCCGTTCGCCGCGCTCAGGACAAGGGCATCGACGTGGGCGCCATGCTGCAGTCCATGGACAGGAACTGCCTCGGCAAGGTCAGCGTCGCGCAGGTGCGCAAGCTCGTGGTAGACCTTGGTTTCTCCATCTTGGAGCAGGCACCCCATGCGGACGCCGGCGCCGCCAGCCCCGTGCGGGCCGGGCTTGGGAGTGAGGACTGCTCGCGGCAGCTGGACCGGATCGAGCGCCTGCGCCAGGCGCGCTTGATCCGCTCCGGCACGAGCTCAAGCGCCCGCATGCTCGAGGACGCCTGCGTCATCGAGGAGGACGCCGGCAGCGCCTTTGCGCGACAGCAGAGCGAGCTCCAGCTCGTGCGCCGCTTCCGCGAGGGCCACAAACGAGACGTTGTCGGCAACCTGCTGCGAACCAACATGACGCGCGAGGTGCGCCTCTTCCCCAGCTTCGCGCGCCCCAGCTACTTTGAGGTGGAGCTCGCCAACCCGTTCCCGCATGAGGAGACCTTCCAGATCAAGTTTGATGATGCAGAGCTGCGCTGCCTCACGGACGCACAGGAGTGGCGCCACTACCGGGAGTGCGTTTCGGCCGCCAGCAAGCCAGAGGGCTTTCATCCGGTGGAGAGCGAGATGATTACACCCGACACCCTGGAGGTGACGCTTGACGCCAGCGAGGCCGTGGCCGTGCCGTTCTGCTTCATGAGTCTGGCCCAGGGGCTACCTGGCGCCTCGCGGCGTCGCGGCGCCGAGGGCGAGGCGGCGGCCATCCAGGAGCGTACCATCGTGGTGCGCTTCGTGAGCTCGCGCCACGCGCACGCGGTGCTCGAGGTCCTCGTGCACCTCAAGCCGCAGCCGTACGTCGTGCACCGTACCGTGGACTTGCACGCCGGAGTTGGCGAGTTCGCCCGCGCCGTGGTCCGCGTGCACGGGCGCGACCCAGGCGCGGAGCGCTTCGTGTATTGCGCCCATCCAGACGCCGCGGTGCAGTGGCGCGAAGGCACGGTTTCAATCAAATACCGCGGCACGAGCACGCAGGAGGGCCCCGCGCGGGGCGGGGACTTTCTCGTGGTCATGTACCGTGACGTCTACCACGCCGAGCTGGACGCGATTTGGCTCGTATCGGTGCAGCCCATGCAGCGCGTTAACTTCCACGGCGTGGTGGGCCAAGCCGCGAGCAGCGAGCTCATCGTAAAGGGCGACAGCTACTCGCGCCGCGTGCAGTGCTTCTCGTCTTCCCCGGGCGAGGTGCAGCTCCACCCGGCGGAGCCCTTTCAGCTCGTGGCGGGCGCGCTCAACCGGGTCGAGCTCGTGCATCGGCCGCTCGTCGAGACGCCGGCGGGCTGCACGCGGCAGATCCGCGTGCACATGGTTGACTTGGACTCGCGCGAGCTTGTGAGTGCGTGGCTCGTCAAGGCCGCCGCTGCGCTGCCCGAGGTTGCCAAGACCTTTGACGTTGACCTGCCGCTGCACCAGGCCGCGCACAAGAAGATCGCCTATGTCAACCCGTGGAGCGAGGCGCGCGTCTTCACCATCCGCACAAGCGACTCGGCATATGTGCGAGCCAAAGACGCGCAGCTCGAGATTCCTGCCAAGTCCAAGGCGTACATTCGCCTCTGGTTTGCTGCTGTGCACCAGGCGACGGCGCGGCAGGCGCTCGTCTTTGTCAACGACCAGGACGGCCAGAACGAGGAGTGCCTCCTCATCAAGGCCACGCACAAGTGATGTTTTCCTTCGTCTTTGTCAACGTCCAGGACGGCCAGAACGAGTAGTGCCTCCTCATCAAGGCCAAGCACAAGTGATGTTTTCCTTCGTCTTTGTCAACGACCAGAACGGCCAGAACGAGGAGTGTCTCCTCATCATGGTCACGCACAAGTGATGTTTTCTTCACTACCATGGTACCTGGTGCGCAGCTCGAAAGGATTTCTGCCGAGTCCGAGGTATATACTCGCCTCCGGTGCACGGCCATACTTGAGGCGTTGACTTCAACAGCGGCCACCAAAACAAGGAGAAGAGGCGAGGCGGCCAAAAGCATACGAGTACCTCTCCTCATCAAGACCACGCGCAAGTGAGGCTGTGTTTCGTTCTGTCTTGCGTGGTAGCCTTTTTATAGTTTTAGAAAAGATCATGACGATTCCCGCAGAGTGAGTCCAACGCATAAAATTCACACCCCTGTGGGCGTGAGGTGGTCTGTTCTTTGTAATCTTTTCAACACGACCGCTTCGCCTCAGAGGCCTACGCAAGCCACTTCTCCTGGCCGCCCGCCCTCGTCATAGCTTGGCGGCGCCCGTGTCGTCTACGATCACCGCACCGTCCCGAAGAATGCGAACTGCCTTGCCCTTTTCAGTGTGGACTAGCTCGAAAAAGATCGCCGCGCGCGCCTCACCTGGAATGCGATGCTCGGCGAGACGTAGCTCGAGGCGTAGCGGCTCCTGGTGCACGTAGAGCGGCGCGGAGAAGGTGCTGCAGATGCGGCGCACGCGCGTCGGGTCACTGTCACACTTGAGCCTGAGGATGCGCGAGACCACGTGTGCCAGCATGGTGAGCCCGTTCATCGTGCGCGCCGGCAGCTTGGCCTTGTGCGCGAAGCCGATGCTTGTGTGCACGTTAATGTCCGCGGAGGGCGCCTTGGGCACTCGTGGGTTGCGAATGCAGGCGTCCCACACGTGCGCGGCCGCGGGCGAGAGAACTAGCTCATGTTTCTCGCCCTGCGCCAGCTTGCCGGCCAGCGCAAAATCCAGCCGCGGTGGCACGAAGGCGTCCACCGAGGCGCGCTCGCGGTCGGCGCCCTGCAGGCGGTCCACGACGCCGCCAAAGTAGCCCGTCGCGAGGAGCGCGCCATCGGCGCCAAAGTGGCGGAAGCGCGTGCCGGTGAAGACGCCCTTACGCCGCTGCTCGACCCTCGCCAGGTCGGCCTCCGTGCGCACGAGCTCGTCGGCGCGCAGCGGCCGCAAGCACTCAATGTCCGCAAAGTGATGCAAGAAGGTATGCCGCGTGACCTCGTCTTTGGTGAGCCCCGCGGCGTAGATCGACGCGAAGGCGTTCGTGACCTCGACGCAGCCCGCCAGGAACACGGGGTGCACCAGCGGCGCCTTGCCGTCGTCGTCCATGAGCGCGTCCGAGCAGTCCTCGCAGGCCGCCGCAAACGCCATGCTCCAGACCGCCGACAGCTGCGTCTCCGTCGGATCCAGCCGCACGCGGCCCTGCGCGCTCTCCAGCAGCGGCATGGTGCTTCGGCGATGCGGCGCGGCACGCGAGGGCCTTGGTTTTGGCGCGCTCGGGCTGCGCATGGGTGGGATGGAGAGAGCGGACTCGGCTATACGATTTTCCCTCCAAGACGATCGGATGTGCTCAAGGGGAACGTACAGCGAAATAGATCAGCAGATCAGCAGCGTCAGAGGGTCGATTACCTTCGCGGCTGCCAGGCATAGTGAATGCAGCAGGTTCAGATCCGCCGGTAAGTTAGCACGTGCTGGTGGCATCCGATCCCTGTGGTCTGTCTTTGCCGTTGTGGCGGGATAAGAGTCTCGATCACCGGCGATTGCTTCTTCCAGGCATTTTCTCTTTCAAGGCGATTTCTCATTCTGTATGCGGTACTACCACCCTGCCTGGTATCCCGGTACCATCCTCTTTCGTCTCATTTTCACCACAGGCAGGTCAAGGTCACAGAGGGGTGGGTTGCATTGCACGATACGAAGTAAGGATCTTGCGAGCTTGCACTGTCCGTCAAGAGTATTTGACGGTGCCCTGCGCGAGGTTGGAGAAGTGGCCGTTAAAGTCGACGCGGAGCAGCAGATTGGAATTGATGCGCTGGAGGAGGGCGAAGAGAAAGGTTGAGTCGCGCGAGAAGGAGATGGCGAGGTCGGCAAAGGCCTTGTCGAGGTCCTCATAGGCAGCGACCGAGACGCTATCGTCGGGCGTTGGCGGCTGCAGGCGCGCGAAGCGGTCAACGAGGCTGCAAAAGCGCAGGCAGCGGCGCAGCACGGTATCGATGGTGTTGCGGATGACCTTGTTGTGCAAGAAGGAGCGCGTGATGAGTGTGTCCATGAAGCGCTCGTGCGCTTCTTCAACGAGCTTGAAGTCAGCGGCGGCCCGGACTTGGTCCACCAAGTTTTTGTGGAGCGCGTCCACCACGTCGACCTGGAGGTGGTACTGAAGGTTGTTGACGAGGTAGGCCATGCTGGAGCGCAGACGCCAGAGCGTCATGAGGCGCGCGGCCTGCGGGTCGCCGCGCGGCGGCCGCTTGAAGCGCGTCTGGTTGAGCACGGCCCAGGCTTCCTTGAGCGCGGTCTCGACGCGGCGGAGGCAGAGGAGAAAGCGAAAGAGCATGCCGTACTGGTCGAGCGCGTTCTGCGTCAGCACGAGGTGTAGCGGCCACTCCACGTGCATGTGGAGGTTGAGAAGAGACCGCCAGGGGTCGTACTCGAGGCGAGAGTTCTCGCCGGCCTCGTCGGCGGTGGCGAACCAGGAGAGCAGGTCGCCCGGCCCGGTGAGCAGGACGCCGACCCAGGCGCGCCCGCTGCCGCGCTCCAGCTGCATCTCGGCGCCCAGGTCCAGCGGCACCTTGAGGTGCGCGCACTGGCGGTCGTCCTCATCGCGGAGGTCCAGCTCCGCCACCATTTTGACGCGCTCCTGGCCCTCCAGCTTGTACGAGACGTTGAAGCGGTGCACGCGCATCGCGCCGTCCTCGCCAGGCTCCCCTTGGCCCTCCACCGCGGCGGCGCCGCCGCCAAAGGTGAGAAGCTCGTGCGCATCGCTGGACGCAAGGACCTCGTCGCCGCGGCTGATGAGCACGCGCACCGAGGACAGGTCCGGGGTGGCGCGCACGACAAAGGAGACGCAGTTGCGCAGGCCGCCGTGCGCCGAGGCGGGAGGCTCGCCGGCGGTCCTGTTGACGTTTGCCGCGGCGTTGTCGTCCCCCGTGCAAAGCGCCGTGGGGCCGACGGACGCGTCATGGTGCACGCAGACGGCGACATCGAGATCCGCATCGTGCTCTGCGGGGCGGCGGTGGCGGCGGACCGTGACAGAGGTCTGGAAGCCGCGCTCCACGGGCAGCTTTCGGCCGTGCCAGACACCCCCGGTCTCGCCGTCCACCGCGATAATGCTGCCGCGCACGCTGGCCGGGCCCACCAGCACGAGGTCTGAGAGGGCGCCGCGCGCCGCGGCGGACTGCGCCTCGGCGGCCGCCGAGGCGCCCGCGCTACCCGAGTATGCGGTGCGCCGCGTGTGCGTGGAGGCCAGAGAAGCAGTCTCGGCGGCGTGGGAGCCGCCAGCACCGGCGGCGTCCGGGAGCGCAAAGCCGGCCCTGAAGTCGACGCGCGAGCGCAGGAGCACGAGGCGCAGCTGCGCAAAGAGGCGCACCTGGATCTCAGGCCAGGCGTCAACGCCGATCTGGTCCGCGGCGTCGCGCCACGGGCCGCTGTTGACCGCGGCCTGCGCCTGCGCGAGCGCAGCGCGTGGGTCCGAGGCGAAGAGCGAGCGGCCCTTGTCGATGAAGAAAGAGTAAAAAGCGCCCTGGCCAAGGAGAAAGAAGTCTCGCGCGAAGTCCAGGTGCGCCACGAGACCTGACCGATTGACCACGAGGTCCTGCAGGTCTTGCGCGACCGCACGGTAGTAGAGACGCAACGCGCGCCCCACAAAGACCATGTCGAGCGCCTCGCGGTCGCGTGCCTCGCGCAGCGCTGCCAGGTAGGCGCCGAGCGCAGCCTTGCGATGGTTCTGGTTCTGCTCACCGTCATCGCGCTCCGCTTCGAGGTGCGCCGAGGACGCGACTTGCGAGCGCCGCAGCACGCGGACGGCCTTGCCCACGAAGAGAACCACCTCGGCGAGCTCCCTGGAGAAGAAGCCGGCCGGCAACATGGCGTCTCGCAGGCGGAACTGCGACTTCCACTCGTACTCGGCGATGAGCGGGTGGTGGCCGCGCGCGTCCACATCGCCGTCCTCGGCGTCCTCGTCCAGACCCAGCATGCTGGAAGCGCCCGGCACGTGCACCTTGTGCGTGCGCTCTTGCACAAAGAATTCGCCGGCGCGATCCAGGAGGATGCCGTGCACGGTCCAGGCCTCGATCAGGTTGAAGAGCACGCGCAGGCAGGTGCGGAGGATGCGCGCCAACCGGTCCCGCACGGCTTGCACGCCGCAACGGTGCAGGGTCCCATGCACGAGCTCGAGTACCTGGCCGCCGCGCAGCCTCTGCGCGCGGACGCGCGCGCAGATCTCGCACACCCGCTCCAGCACCGTCTCGGCGTCGCCCAACAGGTAGCGCACACGCGAGAGCGGCATCCCGGGCTCCTCGCGCGCCTTGCGCTCCACCTCGCAGACCAGCGCGTGGTGCCACTGTAGCGTCTCGCGCACGCCCTCGCTCAGCGCGCGCACCAGGAGCGCGTCGCTCGCGCCGCCCTCCTGCGCCTCCACGTTTTCCACGAAGTCGCGAAGTTCGCGGTGCAGGGCACCCGCGCGTGCGATCTCCTCTACGCACGCCGCCTCCGCCTCCGACAGCACCGCCGGCACGAGCAAGCCCTTGACGCGCGCGCGTCGCCGCGCGCCGCGCGCCGCGGCCCCGGCATCTTTCTCCGCCGCGCCCGCGCCGCCCTCGCCCGCGCCGCCGCTGCGCAGCTCCAGCAGCGCTCCCTCGTGCCCCAGCGCGCCCACCAGCACCTCGTGCAGCATCGCGCCGCCGCGTCGCGCCGCGCCGGGCGGTTCGCGCGCGCGCGTCTTTGGGCTCTGCGCAGCCGCGATGCGATGCAGTCTAACTAACCGCCAGATGCCATTTTCCATCCCGCCACTGGCACTGGCAGGGCGAGCCGTCCGTGCCGTGCGTGCACGTCGCCGTCGAGGCGCGTGGCTGCACGTCGCCACTCATGGCCTCCGGGTCCGAGTCGCGGTGCTTGATTTCATTCAAGGTCCACTTCGTCTTGCTCAGCCTGTCCATTGTGCATTAGGATGCCAGTGATGATGCTCTCCGCGATTTCTTCTTCTTACCTGCTACCACTGCACAAAAACGTTATAACAAACCACCGTAGCTCGGACATCATCTTGACGATGATCGAAGTCCGGCTGAGCGATCCACCACGTCATTGAAGACTTCGCGCCGAGCCTGAGCGGTACTGACTCCCGACTCGGGCTTGGCTGCGATGCAGCGGCATTGGCACGTTCCTGCGGATGCAAGAACGGCCTTGCCAAGCTGTGCTGCACGCCACGGTGCTGCGCGGCGCTTTGCCTGACTGTGAGCTCGCGGCGCGCCGCACAGGGCCGGCCGGCGTCGCGGCGAGCGTGCCGCAGAGTCTGTGCCACGCCACTGCCCGGGCCCGACCGCCAACTGCGAGAGCGAAGAACGCCGGGACGCGCCGCAGAACTGGAGAGCTTCAACCCTGGTCACCGACTCAAGCACTCCTGCAGGGCAGCCGCAAAGCCCAAATCGATCAATCAATCAATCGCTCGCTCGCTCGCTCGCTCGCTCGACCATCAGGCCCCAGGCCCCAAGCGCCGCGCGGCCCATGGCGGTGGGCACGGACGGGCGCGCCGGCGAGGTGCGCGAGGATGGGCAGGCGATGAAGAAGGCGTCGACGATGGACTCGTCCGCGACGGCGTCCATGGCGACGCCGCTGGAGACGGTCAAGGCGGCGCGCAAGGCGACGGAGGAGCGGCTGGCGGGCACGGAACGCGAGTACAACCCGTTCGAGTACGACACGCCGGTGACGACGTACGAGCTGGCGAAGATGATCTTTATGTTCGCGAGTGGGATCGCGATCGTGAGAGTGTTGATGTTCTGCACGCTCATGCTGGTGGTGCTGATGCTGACGACGCTGGCAAACCTGGGTCTAAGCCACAACGAGTGCTACGAGCGGCCCTTCTCGTGGTGGCGGCGCGCGCTACTGGTGCCGGTGGCGGGCCTGTGCCGCGTGCTGCTGTTCACGCTGGGCTTCTACCACATCAAGGTTAAGGGCACGCCGTCGCCGGACGCGGCGTTCTTCACCCCGAACCACGTGTCGCTCTTTGACGCTGTGGTCATGTACTGGCTGACGATGCCGAGCGCCGTGGCCAAGGCCGAGCTCTTCGACAAGCCAGTGCTGGGCCGCATTCTGCGCGGAATGCAGGTGATCCCGGTGAAGCGCGAGAGCAAGGAGGGCCGCGAGGAGACGAAGCGGCTGCTGGATCTCTTCGCAACCTCGCAGGCCAGTCCCGACAAGAAAGACCGCTTTCCGCAGGTGCTAATCTTCCCGCAGGGCACGTGCACGAAGGACGACTGCGTGTCCATGTTCCAGCGCGGCGCCTTTCTGCCCGGTCTTCCCGTCCAGCCGGTGGCGATTCGGTACCCGTACAAGCACTTCAATCCAGCGTACGTGTGCGCGCGCAAGAAGGACTACTTTCACCGCCGGCACTGGACGCAGTTCGTGCAGTACCTGGAGGTGACCTTTTTGCCGGTGCACTACCCAACGGAGGAGGAGAAGGAGGACCCGACGCTTTTTGCGAACGCGGTGCGCGCGGAGATCGCGCAGGAGCTGGGCGCCAACATGACGGACCACTACTTTGAGGACTGCAAGCTCTTCCAGGCGGCGCTGGACAGGCGTCAGGCCAAGCACGTGCTGGCGCCGCTCGAGAAGCGCCGCCCCATCGACGACGTACACCTGAGCGGGCTGCAGCTCAAGGAGATCAAGGACATCTTCGGCGGCTCCGGCTCGCATCTGAGCGAGATTAAGAACGCGCTCAAGATCTTTGAGACCTTTGACACCAATGACGACGGCACCATCACGTACGATGAATTCTGCAAGGCCACCGGGACACCGCCCGAGTCTGGCCTGTCCAAGGTCTTTTTCGAATTTTGCGATCGCGACGGGTCCGGTACCATCAACTTCCGCAGCCTCGTGCTGGCCATGGCGCTCACGTCCTCGCGCACCACGAGCGAGGAGAAGGCGCGCCTCGCCTTCCGCATTTTCGATGCTAACGAGGACGGCTTCATCACTGCGGCCGACATGCGCGACTTGCTTGAGGTCGCCTCCGGCGGCGCCTACGCCGACGCGGAGGCTGTCGAGGCGGCGCTCGACAACATTCTGCGCAGCGCCCGCGAGCAGGAGACCAAGACCGACGAGGACGGCGAGCCCCTGCTCAGCTGGGAGCTCTTCCGCGATCTCGTCAAGGAGCATCCGGAGCTCATCAACTCCGCCATCGCCAAGGTCAAGTTCAAGCAGCTCCCGAACTTTGACGAGACGCCGCAGGAGGACGAGCACAGCCCTGCGCCGCGTCGCCGCCGCCGCGGCTTTTTCGGCCGCCACAAGGCCTGACATGCATGCAGTGGCACCATACAATGTACTGGTACGCATAATTATAAAACGACGCAGAAGTGAAGAAGCGCGCAAGCAAGCGCATCGTCATGATTCTAAGCCCGGGCCGGCCGGGCTTGCGAAGGCCCCGCCGCACGCAACCACGACTCGGTTGCACCGAGTCGCCGGAGCAGTGGCAGCTGACAGTGGATGAGTGGCAGGCGCCGCGGCTTCAAGTTCTGATTTTTTAACTCCGGTCGCGCGTGACCACATGACCGTTGAAGTCGTCGTAGTAGCCACAAGGCTTTCTTTCTGAAGGCACGGCTGCTGCCGCTACAATGCAAGCCCAAGGTCCCAAACACCCATCCCACGAAGGCGCGCGAGAGGCCGCCATGGCTGCAGCGGAGGATGAGGGCCCGCTGGAGCCCGGGACGGCGACGCAGGCGCGACTGTACGCGCAGGTGAACGCGGTGGGCGCGCAGCTGCGTGAGCTGCAGCTGGCGCACGACAACCAGAGCGTGCTGCTCAAGCACACGGAGTCAGAGCTGCGCGAGCTCAAGATCAAGTACCGCAAGCTGCGCGTGGAGCAGCAGGGCGAGCGCGGGAGCTCAAGCGGGGCCGCGGGCGCCAACGCGCTGGAGACCGCGCGCGCGCAGCTGGAGAGCGAGCGGCAAGAGCTGCACCGCGTGCGCGCCAAGCTAGACAAGGCGCAGTTCGAGAAGCGCACGCTGGAGGAGAGCGTGGCGCGCTTGGAGGGCCGCGAGGCGGAGAGCCGAGCCGAGGCGGAGCGGCAGACGGCGCGCGTGGAGGCGCTGCAGGAGGCGCTGGAAAGCGTCAAGGCGGTGGCCTTCCAGTACGAGGACGAATGCCAGCAGTTGACGGCGGAGCTTCGCGAGCTGCGCGCCATCGAGGTCGAGCTGCGCGAGTCCTTGGCCAACAAGGACGAGATTCTGGGTAGTTTGCAGACCGAGGCCAAGGTGATTGGCAAGCAAAAATCCGACATGCATGCGGCGCGGCGCGAGAAAAACCGCAACAGCCGACAGGTGCTGCTGCTGGCGGAGAGCAGTACGCGCATCCAGAGCGAGATGCACGGGTCTCTGCTGGCGCACATGCAGTTGCTGGAAGAGCTCAAGGTGGAGTACGAGGAGCACGCCGAGTTGGTGCGCGCAGAGTGGAACCTGGACCGCAAGGCTAAGATGGAGGACTACAACAAGCTGAAGCAGCAGCTGGAGGACCTCAAGCTCATGCAGTTCGAGGACAAGCAGCAGCTGCTGCGCGAGCACCGTGAGGTGGTCAAGGCCCTCCAGACGCAATTCGAGGAGTACCGGCAGACGGCCGAGTATCTGTTCATGAGCGAGGCGGCCAAGCTCGAGGACAAACTGCGCACGCAGGCGGCCAAGTACGAGGAGGAGATTAAGTACTTGATCCGCGCCAAGGACCAGCACTTTGAGACCATGGTGACGGCCAAGGACGCCAAGATCATGGACTTGATCGAGGGCTCCGACCTGCAGGCCATTCTCATCAAACACGAGCAGGAGGTGGAGCAGCTGCGGCGCGGCCACGCCGACGACCTCGAGGCCATGCGACAGCGCACCGAGGCGGCGCAGCGCGACGTGATCGCTGGCCTGCACAAACAGCTGGACGCGAGCGCCATCGCGCACACGCGCCTCCGCGAGGCGGTGGCCAAGGCGGACGATCGCCTGCGCGAGGCGCACGAGCTGGGCCAGCGCCGCCTGGACCAGATGGCGGCGCGCGATCGCAAGCATGAGCAGGACCTGCAGGCGATGCAGGATCTGCTCGCAGAGGCGCACCGCGCCAAGGAGAAGCTGAACCAGGAGAAGCAGGACCTGCGCCACCGCATCGTGCGGCTCAAGATCCGAGTCAAGGGCGACGGCAACGAGACCTTGCCGAACCTCGTGAAGCGTCTCTCGCTCGAAACCTCGGCACTCAAGGCCAAGTTTGGCCGCATGGTGGGCCGCTACGAGCACGTCGTGGGCCAGCATCGCGCGCTGGAGCAAAAGGCGCTTCTACAGGCGCAACAGCTCGACAGCACAGTCACACTCAAGGGGGCGCGCGAGAAGGAGCTGCGTGATCTTGCCGAAGCCTTCTCGCGCGTGCTCTTCTCTCGCGCGCGTTCCGTATTGGGGCCTGGGTCGCAGCTCGCGGACGCGCCGCAGCAGCGACCTCGTCGGGCAAGCGACGAGGAACAACAGACCATGCGCCGAGCCGTGGCCACGCTTCAGCAGGTGCTCGACGGCGAAGAGCACGGCCGCGCGGCGGACAGGTCTGCCGATACCAGCAACATCGACAGAGCCCAGCAGGAGAGCGAGCACGAGGACGACGGCGCCGAAGGCTCGGCAGGCGGCGCCGGCAGTGCGTCCAACCCTCGTGTGCGCTTCCGCATGCCGAAGCGACTGCAAGCGCAGGCTGAGGCCGACCAGGTGGACCGCGCGGAGGTGCTGGAGCTGGCGCGCGGTATCAAATACCTGCAAAAGTTCCGCCAGCTGTCCACAGCGTACGCGGACGGTACTCTGCGCGTGCCGACGGCGGTAGCCCAAAAGGCCGCGGCCCAAGAGCGCAGTGCCTACGAACAGGCTTCCATGCTGCACCTGCGCACGGAGATCACCGGCCGGCACGAGGAGCTGTACGCGAGTAAGCCCCTGTACGAGAAGATGGACGCCGCCGTGCAAGGCCGCGTCGAGGCACAGCGCGCTCGACGCCAGAGCATCGGCGTCAAGTTGTACGATAGTAACCTTGGCAGCGGCGGCGGCGGCGGCGGCGGCGGCGGCGCGGCGGAGGCGCAGCGTAGCCCGCGGCGGCCAGACACGGCGCGGCCGGCCCCCGTGGAGGAGGGCCGGCTTGAGGCGCCCAACGCTGCGTCGCCGACCGCGAAGCGGCCACCTGGCCCGCGCATCACGTCGCCGACAACGCGGCGGCGATCTGGCCCTGCGCAGCCGGACGGCAGCTTTCGCGTGCAAGGAAGCACTGCGCCCAGGTGAGGTGATGCACCGTGTCTTTTAGAACTTAGAGAGTAAGTCTGTGTTTGTGTTCTTTTTTTGTCGTTGTCGTGGCCGGTCCAGTGCCATGAGCAGAAATGGGTACGAGCAGCGCGCAAGCCGCCCGGCGAGGACTCTGAGAAAGTCGAGTGGTCAGACATGATGCCCGGGCTGCCGCCGGCGTGAGTCATGCTCAGACAGAGAGGAAAAGAGAGAAAGAGCGGGGGCAGAGAGATCTCCCTCGCATCCCACCCGACGCCAAGCTTTCTCTCCTTCCTCCTGTGATTCTCTTCCTTGCTTAGATCTCCCGCGGCGGCGTCCACGTCCAAACCTGGCGGTACAGGGGCGGGTCAAAGGACGGGTTCTTGAGCGCCGCATTGCGCTCATCGTCACCAGGCAGCGCCATGAGCGCGAACTCCATGAGCACCTCCCTGCGATCCACCTCGGCGGTGTTGCGCGCGTCGTGCAGCTGCGAATTCTGCATGTACAGCTTGGCCACGGCCTCGCGGCGCTCCAGCTCCTCGGCGGAGAAGTCCGGCTTGGTCAGCCGCGGCTGCGCCGTCAGCATGCTCACCAGCTCCTCATCCTGCGCGCGCGACGCCTTGGGCAGGTCCAGGTCGCCGCCGGCGGCCGCCTTCTTGCCCTTGCTCTTGCCCGCCTTCTTCGCCTGCGCCAGCCCGCGCCGCTGCGCCGCCGCGACCGCGCCGGACCGCGGCCGCGCCGCGCGCGCCGCCCACACGCCCAGCATCCCGCCGCCGCCCCACGCGCGCTGCGCCGCGCCCCGAGCGGAGTAGTCGCGCGCCAAGCAGCGCTCTGCCGGTGGTCTGCGGCCGCCGCGCTCTGGGGGGCACGCCGCGTTCCCTGCTGGCGCCATCGTCCCCGCGTAACACGGCGTCCGGTGGCGCGAAACCGCAATAAACTTGCGAGATACCCCCGCTGCGTGCGCCACTCCGTGCACGACTTGAGCTCTGTCGCAACAAAGCAGGCAACGCAGGCAAAGCAGGCAAAGCAAAGGCAAGCGGGCAAGCAGGCAAGCAAGCAAGGACGAGGCCGTGGCAAGCGCCGCGCAGAGTTACGCATCGCATCGCATCGCATCGCAGCGCGAGGGAGGACGAGTTCCAGCGAGCTCGATAGCTACCAGCTCGGAGGTGGACCACATCATAATCGCTCTCTTGTGCAGGCAATGGGACAAGGACGAGCTCGAGTCTTCTGGGGCCTCCTGTGATGACTCGTCGGCGCCAGCCGCAGACTGCAGGGCAGCAAAACATGGGGTGGTGAGGGGGGACTATACCATCGCCACCCACAAAATTCCACTCATGCTTTGCCGTCACCGGCCCAGCACTTTGAGGTCTCGCCAGGGAGCCTGGCGAGCCGCTCGCTCTTTTACAAAGCAAAGGGCGTTGGCTCCCTGGTCTCGCAGACCGGCAAAGGTTCACGGGGGGGGAAGAACCAACAACAACATCGTGCATTGCGATTTTGTTCAGGAGGTAAGGGTCAAGGGCTCTTGCGCACCGTGCGGTGCAACTGCTGGTGGAGCACGTCGACATGGCCCGCCGGGCCATGACGCGCAAAAGAGAAAAGCAAGGTCTCCGAGAGGTCTCGGAGGCCTTCCCCAAGAGATCTCGGAGGCCTCCGCCGAGAGGACTCGGAGGCCTTCGCCAAGAGATCTCGGAGGCCTCCGCCGAGAGGTCTCGGAGGCCTCCGCTGATGATCAGGCGACCGTCTCTGTCCATCAGGCGATGTCCGTGGGCTTGGCCGGGGAGACGAGGGCCGCTTCGGCGGCGCGGAGCTTGGCGGCCTTGCGTCTGTAGTAGAGTCGGCGCGAAAAGTTGAGGACGTCCTTGGCGAAGAGCGCGATGCCTACGATGGCACTGGCGACGAAGCCGTAGGCGTCCAGTCGCTCGTTGGTGACGTCGAGCCAGGTCCCGGGGAGCTCACAGGAGGAGGTGAGCGTGGTGTTGGTCGGGCACGGGTAGGAGATGGTCCTGGTCTCGGTATTGGCCTGGAACGGGGTGGAGTAAGGGAGGACTTCGGAGCCGTTGTCCTGCCAGACGAGGGCGTCCATGGCAAGGAGGCCTGTACTCTGGTAGAGGCCAAAGGCGGTGAACAGGAAGATGCCAGTGACGAGGACGACAGCGCCGAGCGCCGGAAGCGGGATCTCGGTGGTCAGGTCCAGGACGCCGTGACGCCACTCATAGTAGTGCGCGCGGAAGTAGATGATGGTCTCGACGAGCAGCGTGAGGAGCTCGATGGCCACGGCCGCAGCAAGCACGAAGACGGGCGCCGTGAGCTCGGCGGCGCCCTGCAGGTGGTAGTACTGGACGTCGCCGAGGCTTGCCTCGCTCGCGGCACAGTCGCGGGTCTCCAGCGTGCATAGGTCCAAGAAACGGCCGCCAGTGGCCTTGGCCGCATCCGGAGTCAGGCCAAGCGCCGTGGTGATGGCCGAGGCGGAAAAGGCGAGGTCGACCTCGGTGCTGGCAATGGAATCCGCAGAGAAGCGCAGCAGCCGGAGTTCCTCGCGGACCGACTGCACGAGGTTGCCAAAGTTAGCGGTTGCGTAGATGGCAATGATCAGTAGCACGATCTTGGCTAGTGAGACCACCACCAAGACGACCCGGGCGGTGCGCGGGTGCGCCGCCACGCGCCTGGACCAGAACATGAATCTGGCCCGCGCAATGGTCAGCCTTTCGCGCAAGCTCGCGCCCACGGCGGCCGTACCCACGCCGGCGGCTGCAGCGGCGACGGCCGTGGTGGAGTTCACGCGTTTCGCGTTTCTCGCGGCCTCCTTGCCGACCTCGCCAACAATGTCCGCCGCATTGAAGCGCATGGCCTGGCCGGCCGAGGCCGCAGCGTTGCCGGTACCGCCGCTCGCGGCAATGCCGGCGCCGCCAGCTCCGGCCGCACCGCCACCCGCTGCTGCGCCAGCGCTTGCTGCGCCGGCACTGGCAGCGCCGGCACTGGCAGCGCCGGCACTGGTGGCAACGCCGACGGTGATGCCAGCGCCCGAAGCGATCGCCAGGGCCGAGCCAATGACGCCGAGCGTGCCGGCGGCTGCCACCACCTTGAGCTGATCCGAACCGGTCTCACGCTCGTCTTCAACCTGTTTGTTGGCATCCGGCAGGTTGCCCACCACAGTCGCCGTGGGCGTCGCGGTAGGGCTCGCGATGGGCTTTCCTGTCGACTGAGGCGGCTCCGGCGTTGTGACGGGCATTGCTGTCGGCATTGCTGTCGGCATTGCAGTCGGCACATTCGTGGGCGTGGCCGTAGGAAGCTGGGTAGGCACATCCGTGTAAGGGTCTGGTGGAGTGTACTCCAACGGGATCGCTTTAGTGATTTCGTATGTGCTCCACGTCCCAGAAGGGCCCCAGCAATGCGGGCTGCCGCCCACGAGAAAGCATGAGAAGTCCTCACCGACACAGAGGTCGGTGACTGGATCTTCGAAGGCGAGGCTGGAAAGGGCAGCCATCTCGCCCTCTGCGTCACCGAGAAAGGTCACCTCGCCCCCTTGCTGTGGAAGCGTAAACTCGGAAGAGCCCCAGCAGTACACGGAATAACTGTCCGCGGTCAAGCGGGCGCAGGTGTGCTGGATACCTGGCGCCAGCTGCGCGATAGTCTCTCTCGCGTCGTTGCCGGGAGTGACGACCGTGGTCAGTGAAAGAGGAGTTGTTGAGGACTCCGCGCCTGCCTGGCCATAGGAATTATCCGCCCAGCACTTGGCATTGTTCCCGGAGTAGTAGGCGCACACGGTGTTGCCGAGCGAATTCGACAGGTCTGGGACGTCTGAAAAGTCCAGATACGAGAATTCAACGGGACCGTTGGAGAGATAGTCTTGCGAGTCGCACACGTCGGTTGGGGAGTAGCTTGGGTGGCCCCACTCACCATGGGGCTGCGGACCGATGCATTGGTAGAACCAGCTCGAGCCGACGGCACAGAACCCACCGTTATACCGAACGAGCTGTTGAATTTGGCCCATCTCCCCATACCAGGAGTACTGGATGCCCGGAGGGTATTGGTTCGTCTTTCCCGTATCGCAGATCGAGTTGGCGAGACCCCAGCAGGACACCGCATTATCTGTATCGAGAACGCAAGTGCTCTTGTGGCCCGCCTGCACGTTCTGTACTTCTTTGCGGAGGGTTTCTCCGCCGACGGAGAGCAGAGGCGCATCTGTCGGTTGCGCGAAGGACTCAGCGGCCTCGTGACCCATTTGGTACGCATCGTTGTTGCCCCAGCACTTGACGGTGCCGTCTTCGAAGAGAACGCACGTGTGATCCGTGCCGGCCGACACCTGTGTCGCTTTCGCTTCCACGCCGAGCTCCACGAACGCCAGACTGCTGTCCGCGACGCGGTCGTCGTAGTCTCCCTGCCCCAGCTGCCCGTACGTATTCCCGCCCCAGCACTTGACCTTGCCGTCCGACGTCACCACGCACGCGTGCTCCTTGCCGCACGTCAGCCCCGTCGCCGTCTCTTGCGCGTCCACGCCCACCGCCGCGTACGCCACGGCCGCCGCCGCGAGCGCCAGCGGGCCTATGGGCGCCATCCTCCGCTCCGAGCTCGGCGCCGCACGAGGCACGCCCGTCGAGCTCCGCGCCGTGGCGCCGCCGTTCAATCGGGCTCTGCGTGCGCCTCCAGCCCGGACGGGCGAGCGGGTGAGCGGGCGAGCGAGCGGGCGAGCGAGCGAGCGAGCGAGTAATAAGCGAGACAAGCCCGGCGCGCGGCTCCAGTCGCAGCGTCCAGCGGGTCCGCGCACGTGCCGCGCGCGTGCATGTGGCCACACGCCGCCGTCCGACCGCCGCAAGTCGGCTATTTGCGCTCGCGCAAGTGCTCAATCTCGCGCGCAAGTGTCTGCGCAAGCCTCGCAAGCCGCGCAAGCCGCGCAAGCGCTGCTCGGCCACGGCCACGGCGGTGAATCTCGCGCGCGAGCCGCGCAAGCCCGCGCTTGCGCCGCTGCTCGGCAGCGATGAGACTCGGACAGAGCACCGCACTGGGCCGCGCGCGCCGCGTCCCCGCGCCGCCCTCCCGCGCCGCGCCGCGCCGCGCCGCGCCGTCGTCGTGACCTCACGGGCCTCACGTTAGCCTTGCCGCGTGCCGCCGCCGCCCGTGCGCCAGGGGTGCGCCCGGCCAGACATGGCGGGTGCGCCCGGGTGCGCCCGGTGACGGCCGGCGCAGCGGTGACGGGCGCAGGCCTCGCCTTCGCAGCACGGCGCTGGCTGGCTGGCTGGCAGGCTGGCAGGCGCGGCCGGCAGGCGGCGGCCAGGCCGCTGGCCGGCGGCTGCGCAGCGAAGTTTCAAGGCGTAGCCCGACGATGCGTCGCGTGGACGCCGCAAGCAGGGAGCGAGCGCACGCGCAAACAGCGAAGCGGGCCGTGGACCGCGGGACCCCGGCCGCGCTCGCGCAAGAGCCACTGGCAGGAGCCGGACAGGGAGTGCAGCAAACAGCCAGCCAGCCAGGCGAGGGCAGCCAGGCGAGGGCAGCCAGGCTGCCAGGCGCTGCCTGCGCTGGCAGCCGCTTGGAGAACGGGGGGGTGTGCGGAGTCTCAAAAAAGGGCGTCAGACAAGCCCTGCCAGCGGAGCCGTCACTGCCATCAAGAGCGTCACGTCGAAGACTCGGAGCGTCAAAGTGGCTCACTGCACCGGTGACAGTGCGAGTGTGGCTGTAGCCTAGGCTTTTTGTTTTACCTAAGCTTGAATTCGGGTCTTCAGGATTCGAGTCGGCGCACGAGCAGAACGAAGAAGTCCTTGAGTAAAAGGACGACCCCGATAATGACGTAGGGCTGGTAGCCGCTGTAGTAGAGGCGGTCGTCGGTGGACGCGAGCCAGGCGCCTTCAAGCCTGCAAATGGCGGTCAGCATACACGGGAGCGGGCAGAGGAACTCGAGCCTGTGCGTGGACGAATCAGAGAGGAAAGGTGTCGAGTAGGGCATCACCTCGGAGCCATTATCGAGCCAGACGAGTGCGTCGAGGTCGAAGAAGCCGGAGGCATGGTACAGGCCAGCAGACGTGAGGAGGAGAGCCGCGGAGATGAGAAAGGTCGCCCCCTGGAGGCGGGGCGGGACCTCGGAGGGCACACCACTCACGTTGCAGACCTTCCCGAGCATTGGACGAAAGAAGACAACGGTCTCCACGATCAAGATGACGAGCTCGAGGGCGACCGATGCCAGGAGGACGTACATGGGTGCAGCGAGCGTCGCAGACGCCTGGAGGTAGTAGAATTGCACATCTCCGAGCGCAGCCTCACTGAATGCACAGTCGCGCGCGTTGAGCGAGCATATGTTGAGAAAGTTGACGCCCGAGGCCTTGATCATGAAGTCATCCCCGGCGAGGTGGAGGCTTTCGACGATGGTCTCGGCGCTGAAGGCAAAGTCGACCTCGCTGGCGAAGAAGGTATCGTCGCTGTAGCGCAAGAGGGGGAGCTCTCCGCGCACGGAGTCCAGTAGCAGCGCAAAGTTGACGAAGGCGTGCAAGGATAGAGGCACGATTGCGAACTTGGCGAGGTGGAGTATGAAATTGAAGGCCAGCCTCGTGCAGGAGTTTCGAGCGACTGCACTGGATAGAACGGCAATCTTCGCCTTAGCGGCATCGAGCCGGGTGTCGTTGCGCGATTCCTGGTGGGCGTCGTCTTGCTTGGAGAGCGTCTGTGCTCCCCGAGTACGGTCTTCGAAGCCGGCGGCGAAAACGTCTGACGCGAGCTCGGTGTCCGTGCCTCCGACTGTGTTCCCGCCTCCCGCGCCGATCGCGCCGGCGGGGGCGCTAGTCCCGACCAGGAAGGTGCCGCCCAAGACGCCAGCGGTTCTTGGGAGCATGGTCGTGAGGCCAGGCATCGTCTGGAAGGCAACCACGATGGTGCTCACGACGCTCGCGGCACAGAGCACAGCCGCCACCTCCATGATGTGCGCACCCACCTTGCGCTTGTCATCGAGCTCTTCTTGCACCACCGGAGGTATGGGCATGCCGAGAAGCTCCGTCGGGCTCTCCGTAGGTGCAAGCGTGGGCGCCAAAGTGAAATCCAGGGAGATGGCCCTGCTGATGTTGTAGCTGGCCCAGGTGCCCGTAGGGCCCCAGCAGTGTGGACTTCCGTCCACGAGAAAGCACGAGAAGTCCTCACCCACACAAAGGTCGGTAACCGAGCCGTCAAAGCTGAAGTTGGCGAGGGAGGTCATCTCAAACTCTTCGTCACCGAGAATGGTGACCTCGCTGCCTACTTGGGGAATAGTGAGGTTGCTTAAACCCCAGCAGTACACATCCTGCTCGCGTTCTGTCATGCGCGCGCACGTGTGCTTGATACCTGGCGCGATCTGTGCGATGGTGCGCAGGTTTGGCTGGACGACGACGGTTCGGGTGAGCTGAGGAGTCACTCCATCTTCTGATCCAGCTTGGCCATTTGAATTGTCGCCCCAGCAAAACGCGTAGAATCCAGGACTATACGAGCACCTCGTGTTGCTGAGCGAGTTAGAAAAGCCCATCTTGAGGATTACGTCGTCCCAATCCAAGTCGGAATATGCATCCCCGAATTCGGAAGGATCGTATGGGTGCAATATGATGTCACTCACGGGCCTGCTCAGGTCGCAGGCCGCGTTCACGCTCGGCGCCGCCGAAGGACCGAGTGTGGGTGATTCCGTTGGTGCAGCCGCGGGGGAGAAGTCGCCCCATTCACCCTGGGGCTCCGGACCGATGCACTGGAAGCTGCGATCCTCGAATGTGCCACAAAAGCCCCCATTGTAGCGGGTGATAGTTTGCACACCGTCTTCCCAGTTAATGGTGTTGCCGGGAGGCATCCTGTCAGTTCTCTCCGCATCGCAGATGGAGTCGGCGAGGCCCCAGCAGTTGACGAATCCCTCGTTGTGCAGAACGCATGTGCTCTTGTGGCCCGCTTGTACGTCATACGCAGGTTCCGTGAGACTCCCATTGCTGAGGGTCAGCAAGGGGGCTGCGGCTGCTGAAGGAAAGGCATTTCGGGCGCCGTGGCCCATCTGGTATGCATCGTTGTTGCCCCAACACTTGACGGAACCATCTTCAAACAGGACGCAGGTGTGGTCGGTGCCCGCCGACACGTTGATGGGCGTTGTCTCCACGCCCAGGTCCACAAACGGCAGGCTGCTGTCAGCCACGCGATCCTCGAAGTCGCCTTGGCCCAGCTGCCCATATGCATTGCCGCCCCAGCATTTGACATGACCATCAGAGGTCACCACGCACGCATGCTCCGCGCCGCAAGTCAGGCTCGTCGCCTTCACCTGCGCCTCGACGCGCAAGGCCGCATACGCCGCCACTATCACCAGAAGCACGAGCGCGAGGAAGCGCGCCATCCTCATTCAGGAGCGAGACGGAAGACTCGCGCGAAATGCGCAGGCGCAGGCCCAGGCTCAGGCGTGGCGTAGACCTGCCAAGCACAGCCCTGCTCCGAGTCGCTTTGGTTCTGCTGCGAGGCTGCGCTTCCTTCGGCTGGGAGAGCGACCTCTCAGGCTTGGAGAGCGATGGTGGAATAAATGCAAGTCGCCCAGTCACGCCGATCTCCCATTTCCCACTGGCCCGGTGGCTAGCTAGCTAGCTAGCTAGCGGCGGCTGCAAGTTGGTTTTCCAAAGTGCGGGACAATCCTGCCATTGCAAGGACAAGCCCGTCACGGCGTGCTCTCAGCGCTCTCAGCCAGAGCCAGCCCGCTCTCAGCTAGGACGTGAGCACGCGGTTGAGCGCGATCGAGCGAGCGAGCGATCGTGCGAGGTGGTGGCACGGTGCCTGTCATCAGCGGCTTGGCAAGCATTTTACGAGCTTCGCTTGCGCGCGAGAGCTGAGCTGAGCACGAGCTTGACGTCACAGAGCTGGGCCGTCACTCCAGTGGCAGCTACCAGGCCAGCACGCCAGCCACGCAAGTCGAGTTTTCGCAACGTCGCTCTGGCAGGGCCTGGCTTGACGCAGCTGCAGTGCCAGTGATTGGAGAGGAAAAGGTTGCCAAGCTCATTGAGCCTGCCAGTGACGCGTCCGGCGAAATACCATGCACCACCCAGGGCCACTGCACCCAGGGGCCACCCAGGCTGGCTAGGAGCGTTCCAACCTTCCTCGGAACGTGCGCAAGCGCGTCGAGAACATGAACGTGCCGGTCTCTGCGCGTCTCTGCGCCGTCTCTGCAAGAAAGAGTCTGCAAGTACTTATCACATCACGAAGGACCCAGCCCAGGCCGGCGGCGGCGCGGCGCGGCGCCGCCCGGGTGCGTCGCCAGCCCGGTCAGCCTGCCAGGGCACAACACGGTGCCGCGAGCGGAGCGCTGGCACTGCGTGATGCTACTACAATCATCAGCGTCAGTGTCTGCCAGGCTGATGCTTCCCCTGGCCGTCGTCTATGTGCAGCTTACTGCCTGCCACGAGCAAAGCCTTGCCGTGCACCCGCTCCGCGCTTCTTGATGGCGCCACGTACTCGCTTCGACTCGTCGCGCGTCGCGAGCCAGGCCGGGCCGGCCTCGGCCAGTGCGTCTGCGACTCTGCGGCAGCGGCGAACGCAGACCGCACCCGTGGCCGGTCTCGGGCTGGGCTATAATTACGACCAGCCCGGCCTGGGGGACCCGCAAACTTACGGCTCGGCGGCGTCCGAGTCCTTCAAGTTCTGCACATGGCTGCATGCATGTCATCATGATTCATGATCAAGCTTGGCTGGCGTCGGCTGCTTCGGCTGCTTCGGATCTTGCTCCGCAGCGGCGTCCTCGCGGCTCGCGCAAGTCGCTTGACTGTGAGCGTGGCGGCCGCGACCGCAAGCTTGTGCGAGCTGGCACCGGCGCGAGCTGGCTGGCGCTGGTCTCCTTGAAGACTCGAGAGGCGCAGGCTCCGAGAGGAGGAGGAGAGGAGAGGCAGCTTGGCGGCTCGCGGCGCGCTGCGCCGACTGGCCGCCCGCGGCCGCGAGTCGACTCGGAGGCGAGTCCGGGCGAGCCTCAGCCTAAGGCGAGCCCGGGTCGAAACGTAGTCGAGCTGGTCGCCAGCCGGGCCTGTCGGAGCCAGCCTGAGGCCAGTCGGCGGCCTGGCCAGCGCGGCCTCTGCGCTGCGCTTCGACGTCGCCTACTTGCGCCGCACGCTCCTTTTACGCGCCGCCCTCCGAGTCTGCTGCCAGCTCTGTGATTTACAGTCATGATCGTACTGCACCCCACCGGCGCAGCTTTGGGATCTTGTCAAGACTTGCCTCCGAGCCGCCCAGGCGCGGCCGCGCCCACGGCGCCGCGGCCAGGTCGACTGCGCGAAGAGGGGCGGAGCGGGAGCGCGCGCGCGACTCGGCCGCGCCGCCGCCGCCGTCGCGCGCTAGCTAGCTAGCTATAGCTAGCTAGAGCGGCAGCTTTGCTTTTTTGCTTGGCTGGCCGCTGCACGTGCTGCGCGGCGGCGAGCGAGCACGTGCCGCACGCGGCGGCGCGGCGCGGCCAGCTCAGGTCAGAGGGTCCTCAGGGCGACGCTGCGGCTGCGCGGCTGCCAGCTCGCGCCGCGCCTTGGCTCGGATGGAGCTCACTGTCAGCCAGCTCCGCCTTGCCCAGCACGGCCTGAGCCAGCTCGGCCCAGCTGGCTGGCCGCCGCGGGCTGCGGAGGCGCGGAGGCGGAAGAGAAGGTAGGTGCCCCTCTCCGTCACCACTGGCGTTCCGAGTTCCTCAGAGGCGGGCTCGGACCCGGCATCTGGGCGCGACTCACGTTGCTTCACGCTTTGCTTCAGCCTGAGCTGCCGAGCTGGTTTCCGTAAACCTCGCGCACGACTAGTAGCTAGCTACTCTAGCTGGATCGCAGGCTCGCAGACAACGTAGAGACACGCAGCGCAGACCGCCGCCGCGCGTGCCGCCCCGCCCACTCGCACCCTCCGAGGCCGGCCGGCCTGAGGCTGGCCGGGTCGAGCACGGCCGCGCTGGCGCTGGAGCGCGCTGGTGCTGGCCCGTTGGCCGGCCGACGGACAGGACAGAAACAGACATCAATCGCGGGCCGCCCGCGGCTCGAGGCGCTCCCGGGCTTGGTGCAGCAGCTCGCCTTGCTCGCTCGCTCGCTCGCTCGCGCGCTCGCGCGCTCGACCAGCGGCGGCACTGGGACTGCGGCAGCGAGGGGCGCGCGCCGCCCCCGGCGAGGTGCGCGGGAGGAAGCACCTCATACCCGGGCTACTACCAGGAGACGGGCGCGGTGGCCGCGGTGGCGGGCGGCAGCTGCGTGGTGCAAAGGCACTCTCACTGGCAGCGGGCCCAGCGGCCCCAGCCTGAGGCGGCGTCAGGACGGCAAACACAAACAGGGCCGGGCAGGCCAGCAGGCACGAAGGCAGCTGCCGTGCGACTCCAGCTCTAGCTAGCTCGAGAAGTACGCGGCGGCCGCCATGGACTGGCTGTTCGGGCGCGGCAAGGGCGATGACAAGGACAAGGACAAGGACTCGGGCGCCGTGGCGCCGGTGAGCGAGCACGAGGAGCAGGATGCCGAGGAGCAGGATGACGAGGTGGAGACGGTGCCCGGCACGTCAGGCCCGGAGGCCGGCCCCGTGCGCGTGGAGGTCCTGGGCGGCACGGTTGGCGGCCTGGGCGAGCACTTCGAGGGCGCGCCGGACGGGATGCAGGACGGCGAGGACGTGGACGCCGAGCTGGAGAAGGGGGGCGCCGGTGCGGTGGCGAAGCTCGCGCGCGCCGACGCGAGCGGCAAGGACGTGACGACGCTCAACCTGGACTTGCGCGACGAGTACCGCAAGCCCAAGACGGAGCTGGCGCTCAAGTTCCGCCAGCGCCACCACCCGACCGACACAAACGGCGAGCCGCTGTCGTTCTGGGAGTCGGACACGGGCTTCTTTGACCTGCCGTGCCTGAAGCGGCGGCCGGGCTTTATCCACTTTGGCGCCGGTGTGGCGAGCTACTTCAAGTGGCTCAAGTGGATGGGCATCATGTACAGCGTGCTCCTCTTTCTGTACACGCCCATGCTGGTGCTGAACGCGAATGCTGGCTCGTATTTCTCCAACTCGGCCGTCCCCTTTGTGCAGACCACGCTCGGCAACCTGTACCGCCCGGTGGAGGGCAACTTGACGGACGCCGAGGTGGTGGAGATCTACACGGTGGACATGCCGCCCGCTTGCACGGGCGACAAGTGCGAGCTCGACCGCGACACGCTCGTCTTCTGGTACGGCATCATTGACGCGGCCGCGACCCTGGTCTTCTTCATCTTCGTGGGGCTGGCCAAGGTCCTCGTGCAGCGCGAGCGCAAGCGCTTTCGGTCCGAGGTGCTCAAGATCGAACATTACAGCGTGCAAGTGGAGAATCTGCCGCCCGACGCCTCGGCGGATGACATCAGGTCGCACTTCGAAAAGCTCTTGCAATCGAGCGTGTACGACGTGCAGCTCGTGCAGGGCACTGGCAACGCCATCGCGCTCTGTGTGCGCCGCGGTCGCCTCATCACGCGTCTGGCGCGCGCCGACGCGCACCGCAAGAATCTCGACCGCACCAACGCCTCGCTCGCCAAGCGCGACCGGGCGGAGCTGCAGTACGACCGCATTTACGAAAAGGTCATCAAGCTCGACGAGGAGGCCGCGCGTTCGGCCGAGCTCGGCGAGGCGCTCTTTGCTTTCGTCACCTTCAACGATCAGCGCGCGCGCCGCAACTGCCTCAAGCTCTACCGCCGCTTCACCTTCTCCTGGAAGCAGGACCCCGAGCTCTGCCTCAACGGCGAGCATCAGATCAAGGTCACCGAGGCTCCACCGCCCTCCACCCTGCTCTGGGAGAACCAGGAGGCCACCTGGCGCGAGCGCTTCCTTCGCGCGGTTGCGCTCTCCATCTTCCTCGGTGCATTGGTCTTCGGCTCCATTCTCATCAACGTAAGTTCCAACAAGCCCATCTCGCGCCCTCTCGCGCGACGCACGTGCGAGTCCGCCAGCCCACGTCCGAGCCCCCCGACTGACCCGCGCGCAACGCGATCCCTTCCCGATCTCTGCCTCTCCCCTCCCTTTCTCTCTCTCTCGCTTTTCGTCTCCGCGAACAGTTTGCCGCTGCGCCCTACAAGATCTCCAATACCATCAGCGAAATCACGGACGGCCTCACGGAGGCAGCCGAGGGTGACCTCACATACGACCTGATTTGCGAGGGCCTCTTCGCCTCTGCGGACTCCTGGGAGGACGCCGTCGCCATTGTTGAAGACCCCGCCGCCGAGGTTGCCTATGTGGACGCGGTTGGCGATAACGCATATGCGTCTACGCTCGCCGAGTGTCTGTGTGAGGTACTCTTCATCACGGACCTGGACTTCCCGAACGGGACCTCGCCCGAGGGCGTCTTTATTGGCGATGGCCTTTGCGAGGATTTCGTCGGCAACCAGGCCGCCAGAGTCGGCGTGCAGGTGCTTGTCACCTTTGCGACGCTCATGCTCAACGCGGTCATCTTCGTCTTCCTCACACAGACGGCCTTTTGGATGAAGTTCCCCAGCGTCATGCGTCGCGAGCTCACCATCATGCGCCGCCTCTTCCTCACGACCTATATCAACACCGGTCTGGTCGTCCTTATCGTCAACACTGACTTTGAGACCATCTTCCTCACGGATTTCAACTCCTTCGGCGACTGGCTCTTCAAGGGTGTCTACCCGGACTTCACCCAGGAGTGGTACCGCGTCGTACGTTGCTGATACCTTTTCCTCCCCTCCCCTCGTCCGAGTCGTGGCGGTCGCCCGTGGCCGCGAGAGAACAAGGAACTAACTCACTCTGCTTGCCGCGCGCTCCCGCTCATCCGCGCATGCTCGGCGCTCTCGTCACAGGTGTCGGTGGACCTCCTGCTCGCCGCCTGCGTCAACATCTTTGTGCCGCACGCCTTCCCCATCACGCTGGCAGTTGCCAAGGCCATCTACCGCCGCGTCAAGACGCCCGAGTCGCAGACGCAGCTGAACGAGATGTTCCTCGGCCCCGACTTTCTGCTCTCGTACCGCTTCTCGCAGGGCGTCATGTTCGCCTACTTGGTGCTCACCTTTTGCACCGGCATCCCGCTTATCCTCGTCTTCTCGCTCCTGTCCATCCCGGTCACCTACGCGTACGTTTTCGCCTGGCACTATGCTAGCGAGCTGGCTAGCGAGCTTGCTAGCTACTAGAGCTTGCTTGCGTGCTAGCTTGCACGCTCGATGAGGAACGAAGAGCTAACCAACGCCTGCCTGCCCGCGCGATACTCTAAACAGCGTGGACAAGTACTTCTTCACGCGCGTGTGTAGGACGCCGGCGGAGTTCAACGGCACCTTGGCCATCTGGGCCAACGACATCCTCGAGTGGGCCGGCCCGCTGCACCTGTGCTTTGGCATCTGGATGCTCACCAGCCCTTACATCTTCCCGACCTCCAAGAACGACATCAGTCTGGGCGCCTTTGCCAGCGTCACGGATTCGCTCGGCACCACGGATGCCTCCAACTTCGTCAACGGAACGAGCGCTGAGCTCGCTGAGCTTGACGAGACCGGCCTCTTCGACCAAATCACTACGCGCGCCTTCGCCAACCAGGCCATTCCGAACCTTCTCTTGCTGCTTGCCTTTCTCATCTGGAAGGTGCTGCGCAACTTCCGCTTCGGTCTGCGCTTTCTCAACAAGGCCCGCAAGGTCATCGGGGCGTGCGTGGACAAGTACATCAAGAACAAGGACCTCACCTTCATCCTTGAGGACTCCTACGAGGACGACCGTCAGCTGACCTTCGAGCAGGCCGTTGACGCGGGCGCCATCAGCGGCATCCGCTCCTACTACATCTTGGCCAATCCAAAGTATGCGCGCGCCTTCCACCGCCGCGAGGACGAGTCCGCCTCGGGCGCCTCCGTCAACGCCAAGAACGAGTCTACCACCGAGCTGCTCGACCTCCTGCGCCAGCGTGCCACCAACGAGAACGGTATCGCCGACATTTTCTCCTTCACCGGCACCAGCTTCAGCACGCGCCGTACTTCCCGCACCAGCGGCCCTGACGATGCATCTGGCGAGGGCTCGTCCCTCGCCAGCATGGCCACCACGACACTCTCCGAGATCATGAAGCGCCTTCGCCGTCCCGCCACCCAGGATGAGATTGCCAGGGACATGGACGCGGCCGCCGCCCACGATGACGACGGCGACGACTCCGACGACTCCCTTGAGCCCTCTTCGCCTCCCCCGCGTCGTGGTCTCAAGCATTAAAACCCCTCCTTATTTGCGACGTTGGTGGGGTTTCTTTCTGTCTGGCTGACAAGGCCCCACCATTCCTATGTGTTTTCACCGATGTTGCCTGCGCTCTTGTCCGCGTCCTTGACTGAGTCACTGAGAGAGAGCTCTGATCAACCCAGCTGGGGCCACTGCTGCCACTTTCATCAGGACGCTCTCGCCGCCTTGCACCAGCCTCACCTCCGACTCGGAGAGGAAAGCGCAGGAAAGCCAGGAAAGCGCAGGAAAGCGCAGGAAAGCGCAGGAAAGCGAGGAAGGCGAGGAAGCCACCGTTCTTGATTCTCTAATGATCCTTGTGCATCCTCGTCCTCGTCCTCGTCCTCGTCCTCTTGCGTCCTCTTGCGTCCTCTTCAAGTGTATAAATGCCGTTCCTCATGTGTGTGATGTTCCTTGACCATGCGTACCTGCACTCGCCAATGGCACTGGCCGCGCACGTGCCGCCGCGGCGAACATCTAGCCGCTAGCGCCCGCTAGCTAGCGAGCGAGAGCGCGCTCAGGCGCACGCGAGCACGCCGGGCTCGCGGGCCGGCGCTCTCCTCGCCGCTCTCCGCGCCGCTCTCCACGCCGCTCTCCGCACCGCTCTCCCTCTCTCTGCCCGCGCGGCGCGCGTCGCCGGCAGGTCCATCCCGCCATCCAGTTCATCACCGCGCGCGCATCCATCCATCCATTTACATTCCCCAATCCGCTTCGCGCGCTCCGCACGCTCCGCACACTCCGGCGCGGCGCGGCGCGGCGCGGCGCGGCGCGGCGCGGCGCGGCGCGGCGCAGCGCGGC